>CM060597.1:27030304-27080304 GCA_030578255.1 Tiaroga cobitis
AAGAGCAGACCATCTCCCCCCCTGTTTACGACAGAGCATTTACACACATTCTCTCACTGGGCTGCTACAGCGTTTCAGTACCTGACACTGCCAAGTTTTCCCTGCTGAGAGTTCCTTTAGCCCCTAACCAGCATTTGGGTTAATCTATTATTAGTGGGATTCATTTTCTGAACAAAGGCCTGAAATTAGACCTGCTAGTATAAGAGATTAAACACTTTTCCCCCCTAATTTATTTAAAATATTCAATGTCACCTGTGTGGATAATAAAACAGATTATGTTAAAATATACATATTATATGTAAAATAGCGGTAATATTAAAAGTGGGGCATTATATAGATGATTTTATGTGTGTTTTACTGCAATAGTTTTTGCTACACCAGTCAGCCCAGAAAATGTCATTCATAAATGTCTGTTATTTTTCAAAGGCTTAAGCACTGAAGATGCACCCAAAGTAATTCAGCTTCTTCATTTCACACTTATATTATTAAGAACCCTTCCTCCTCAGTTTTCAGACTGCTTTTGTTTCTACTTTTTTAACCAGTTTTCAGCACCCCGATTCATCTACGCAAACTATTGCAGCGCAAATAGTGTTTACTGGAGACCAACCATGACATCTGTTATCACTAATACCCAACAGACCAAACAATATGGTTTCAAATAAGATTATGATCGCCGAATAAGCCTTATCTGTGTAATTCAAAAATATATATTGACTTAAATATGCTTTGTAGATGTAAGTAGATTTGGGAATCTGGAGTCCCTATCTGCTCCCAGGTCTGTGCTGGCGGGGGGCATTGTTATAATCCCGTGGAATAATCCTATGATTTCCACAAGCTGTTTTGTGTTATTAAATGTCGAGTGTCTGAGTTGATTTAATGTCATATTAATCCCGTTAACCACCATTTGCTGTCTGCCACAAAAGAAACAGACACTTGTCTTTGAATTCACGTCTGCATACAAAGTAATTAATGTGGCTATTAGTTCAATCATTGTCCTGTTTGATGTGAATATTCCAGTCAGAATGGATTATCATATCAACGCACATGTTAAATGCAAATCAAATGGTGATTAAATTGAGATTAAGTCTATGGGATGCCTTGAAAGAGTCAATCAATCTTTTTTTATATATTAATTCCCTTCTCCATTAATGTCACTGTACTCTAGTAGTCTGATTTCAATTAAAGATTTATATTTCATGTTAAAACATGAAATATTCAAGATAATTTTGTTATCATTATTTCTTTAAATATAAGAAAACTAATATGAAATATTCAAGATCATTTAGTTGCCATTATTGCTTGCTTTTAATATAATATGTTAATAAATACTATGATATTATCTTATATATTATTATATATTATATATAAAATACTATTGTATAATAAATACTATTATTATATAATATAAACACTTATAATATTAGTAAAAACTGATTATATAATAATATTAGTAACACTGATTATATAATTATATAAGTAACACTGTTCATAAAATAAATAATATATATTTTTAGTGAATTCTAGATTACTTTTAATATCATTGTGCTGTCATTTTGCAGAATTTGAAACTTTTTATATGTGTATCTATAAACAAATGACTGCAGAATATTTGATTTTAATCTTCTCCGAAATGAGAAGTGACAATAATTGTATCTTTTGCTGTATTGCATCTGTATTCTTAAATGCTGACCTTTCTGTCTTTGACTTTTCAGCAACATCTCCTCTCCTGGACATAGCAAGAACAAAATCCATCAGGTGGCTCGTGGAATTTGCCCTAATTGGTTTTTACAGTCATACCTTGTTGAATATAATTGGACTGTCATATAAGGTTTATCCTGGTTGTTATGTTGGACTATTTTTACACTGTTTATTGTAAGTCAATTCAGTTCCTGGAAGATCCCTTTAATGCCCTGACTTGCATGTCCAATATTATTAGGTGCTATGAGTTCAGCTTGTGCAAATCGCTTAATGCATAAGTCGGTAAGAGGCTCTGTGCTGCCAGGTCAGACTGAAGGTACAGCAGATTAATATTTGATCATGCAGGAGGGTTTGTAATCACAGCTGATTGATCCTTCAGCTGAGTGCCCTGGCAATTATCATAATTGTTGTTGCCCACCGTACCGGCCTCTCTCTCTCTCTCTCTCTGTCTTGCATGTTTTCCTCGCTCTCCCCATAGCGTGGGCCACAGGTTGAGAGTCTCTGAGACAGGAATTCCTGAATAATACTGTCTGTGTGTGTCTTTGAGTGAATAATGCAGGAGAACTGTGGGACGAGGGGTTGGATGAGGATCCTCAGAGGCGAGGTTTCCCTCTCTAGGATGACTTTGTTTGTGTCTACGGGGGCAGTGGGACGTGGATTGCTTGTGTTAGTGTTTCCGAGGACACACACATGCTCTATTCTGGCAGTGTTCAGAGTTAATCCCCACTCAGCCACGCTCCACGCTCACGCTGCGAGGCGGCAAATGTAATGCACACGTACACACAAACACGCAGGAAAAAGACAGAACAGGGTATCTATTAACCCAAGACTTTTTTTGAATCAAGAGTTTATGGATTTTTTTGGATATCTCTCCTCAATGATTTACTTCCAAACGCTGTGTTTTTCAAGTGATTAACTGATGCTGAAAATCCTAATGGCCCATAACCTGTAATAATAAAGCTTGTATGTTATTTCAGAAATGAATGTTGAAAGAGTCCAGACATTAATGTGTTTGAATTCATAACAAAAAGCTGTGCTTTATTATACCAGATATTTCCATTCATTCGAGTAACCTAAGTGGCGTGAATTCGATTTCTTTCTTTTAAAAGCCTCTGTATCTAAGTGGAAAAATACCATAGAAACTGTTTTCTAGCTCATCTGCCTTTGAAGCTGAGGGGTATAAGTGCCACTGCATGTGTGAGGCAGCCAGTGCTGTGCCACACTGTGTTGTGGGTACTTCCTGTCCCATGTTTTGTGGAGGTAGGTTTTTTTTCTACCCAAGCCTACCCAGTTGAAGGGCCTGGAAGAGGTTTTCTATGCCAGCAAACTCCCCGTGAATGGATCAGCGGAGGAGATGTGACCAGTTCTGAGGTATGAACCGCTCCGTTTGTCCCTGTGTGGGCTTCCGTAGGGCATAATTACTGTAGGTAAAAGACGACTGACCGAAGACTGATGAGTTTTGCCAAAAAAGGTCAATGCCACACACACACACACACACACACGGGCCGTGTGCACGCATGGCCTTGTACAGGATTGTTGTGATGGCTCGCAATAATTCAACTAGGCTTGGTAGTTTTCTTGTCCTGTCTTCTATACAGTATATGTATATATATATATATATATATATATATATATATATATATATATGTGTGTGTGTGTGTGTATATACACATACATACACACACACACACACACACACTAAATTGATCAAAAGAAATAATTTTACAATGTTACAAAAGATGTAAATGCTTTAAAGAATCCTGGAAAAAAAATCCCAATCTCCACAATTAAAATTTTTTAAATGCACAAATGTCTTTTACATTAATAATATAAAATGTTTCTATTATAATGATTTCTGAAGGATCATGTGTCACTGAAGTCTGGAGTAATGATGCTGAAAATTCAGCTTTGCAATCGGGAATAAATTACATTTAAAGATATATTGAGAAAGAAAACGGTTATTTTAATTTGGAATAATATTTCACAGTGTTACAGTTTTTACTGTATTTTTGATCATGCTCTCTTGGTAAGCTTAATAGATTTCTTTCAATAAATCTTATGAATGGAAATGTATTTACTGCTTAGAATTTTTGGCTTTATCCCACTGTAAATATTCAACCTAATAAACTCGCTAATTTATAAAACATTGGAATTTGAAGGCAAACAAATCTGTAGATGGATGTATTTAAAAAAAAAAGAAGAATAAAACAAGCTTGTTTCAGATTCTCATTGTCTTGTCTTCTCTGATGAAGTTATGCTGTGTCAGACCATTTGTCATAAAACATGTCTTTAGGAAAAGTCAGTCTGCTCTTCCTGAGAGAGAGTCATCTATCTATACACACACACTCTCTCTCACACACACACGGGATGCAGGACACACTGGGAGATGGGCTATCATTAATCTGCTGTGACTGGGGGAAATTGTGTCTTTGTAATGAGTATTAGGTGTGCATCTACATGAATTAAAGCTAAATGAGTGTCTGATTGATCACCAGTACTAAATGAGACCGAGCAGAGCGTCATTATGCTTTAACAGTGACTGTATCATATCGGGATGATTAACACACTCGGCCTGTCGGAAGAACATGTTTATGTAAACAAAAGAGAAGTTTGGCTAACGGAAGTATTTTGTGCCTGCTTTCAAAAGCATCATAGTGACGTTTTTTCTTGTTCATAATGTGTTAAATCTACTTGTGAATTATTTTGTTTATGTGTGTGTGCTAATCTCTGAAACACAGCATGATTAGTAGTACCCCAGATGCACTGATTCCAGCTGTTTATTTAAATTGGCTGACAGTATTTATGTTTATATTTCAGCTTAGTGTTGAACTAATTGAATTTTACCTATAAACAACGCATCTAAGTGTGTTAAGGATACTCCATTTATCCTGTGAAACATCATTTATGTACATATTTTCAATATACTTGATAACTAAAATATTATTTTAATTTATTTTATTTTATTATTATTATTTTATATTTTTGAGAGAGAGAGAGATTAATACTTGTATTCAGCAAGGATGCTTTAAATTGATTAAAAATGACACTGTAGACTCTTAAATTGTTACCAAAAAAAATCATCTCCAATTAAATACTGCTCTTTTGAACTTTATTCCCAAAGAATCCTAAAAAAAACCATGATCACTGTTTCCGCAAAAAAATATCTGTTTTTTTTCCTCAAAAACTGTTTTTGGATTTGATAATCAGAATTAGAAATGTTTTTTTTTTTTTTGCAGCAGCAGCAAATTAGCATATTAGAATAATTTCTGAAAGTTCATGCGACTGGAGTAGTGTCTGCTAAAAGCATAGGTTTACCATCATCAAAGGAATCAATCGTATTTTAAAATGCATTGAAATAAAAAACAGATTTTTTAAAAATGTAATATTTTGAAATATTACTGTTTTTACTGTATTTTTGATTAAATAAATGTTTCCTTGGTGAGCATTAGAGACTTCCTTCATAAACATTAAAACATCTTATACCGATCACAAACTTCTGGGCGATAGTGTATTCATATTATAAATGTTGAAAACATGCATAGTTCTTTTGTGGAGTTGTTTCTGTTTGGATCAAAAAGAGACAAGGAGCTCTATTCTCTCTGTAGTCACTGGCACGCTAACAAATAAGTGTGTTTGATGTTTCGCCCAAATTCTCTCAGGTGTTTTACGCTACAGTCTGGCATTTATGTGCTCCAATTGTTTTGTCTGCAAGCACCTATACAACACACTACTCCGGCTTCTGTTACTTCATAAAGTCCAAGTAAGCTGGTATGTTGGAGGTCTGAAGCTTAACTGGAAACTATGGACACATCAACAGTCTCTGTAACTCACAAATACAATAGCTGAAGATGTATAATTAGGTGCAAACGTTTAAAAAAAAACAAAAAAACAAGTGCTTTGTTTAAAAAGAGAAAACCCAAGGCAGACACTGTAATTTTCTAAAGCCCATTAGGGCACAATTTCACAAGGGCAGACATTCAGCACACATCAGGCTGTGAGGGGCGCAAGGTCGCGTCACCTCAGGTTCCGACATATTTACTGTACCTGGACACATTAATGTTCCACTGTAACCACGGATACCATAATTATTCTGTCATGCTCCCTGTTGGGCTAATTGTTATAAAAACCGTAATTAACGCATCAAGACGTAACTCCTCTTCCACCTTCCTGAAACTCTTTTGCACTCTTTTTCACACTCATTCTCTCTATCTTCATCTCTTTGATTAATGAGGCCACTACCACATGACAGGCTCATAAATTCGACACTTTAAATTTACACTTAATATATTCCTTCAAGTGGTTAAAATGACAATTGAAAGTTAATCAGACAGCCATACATTCTTAATAAATAAAGGTTCTTTATTGGCATTGATGGTTCCATGATTAATCTTTAACATCCATGGAAACTTTCCATTGCACAAAAGGATCTTTACATGGGAAAAGGTTCTTTAGATTTTTAAAATGTTCTAAGAAGAAAAAAAGGTCACTGAAAGATTATTTTGGGGAATGAAAATTGTTCTTGTAGGGCATCGCTGCAAAACCCCTTTTTTGGAACCTTTATTTTTTTAAGAGTACAAAAGAGAAATGATGTAAAATATTTATTTTATTATTTATTTATGATAAAATATACAAAATAATAACAAAGGGAATATGTTTGACTAGATTATTGAGAAACTGAAAAGTAATTCAGAAAATAAATTTGACTTGTTGTCCATGTTGTCTGAGCAACATGCAGTAGCGAATCACTTACCATATTAAAGTCAGGACGCATAAAATAAAAGTAGTGGTTTTGTTCCAGGCTTTCACTCATTTTGTGCTGCTTTTGCTTTCCTTAAATTATTCAGTGCTTTGGCTTTTTTTCTGTCAGCAACTGTGTGTTTCCCAGTGACGATATTCTGGCTGTGCTAATCGTTTCCTAGCGTCTGCCGTTTTATGACTGACATAGCAATAAGCAGATTGTCCTGATATTTATGCCTTGTGCAGCTTAGAGAGATAATTAAAGTATATAAATTAATCAAGTGCAATTAATTAGGGGCTTTATGTTGGCAGCGGTACATCCTCGCATGTATAATTTATATTTATTGATTTGTTTGCTTTCATTAGCCTATGAGATAACAGTTGAAATGCATTAGCGAAGAGGGAAATGCAGAATTAGAATGAGTGCGGGCGGCAGGCGAAGCGTGCGGTCGGTCAGTAATTGATAGATCAGCGGCCGCTCAATGCTAATATGCTGCAGTGTTAACTGTCATAAGTGCACAGGATCGATGACTGATATTTTCCTCCATATCTGGTGCTTGATTAATGATGTTTTTGAAAGCAGCAACCTGGTTAATGGTAAGTTGATAGGCATGCTAAATTTACTGTTTAATCAGCTTGTGGATTTATAGTGGCAGTACAGCCAGGGTAGCTGGCCTGAAACGTGATGGTGCTCTAGAAGACTATTTGCACCAGTCAGCAGCCTGTATAAGCATTTAGGGCTCTCCACTGATTTCTCATTGACCCTACAGCTATCATTCATCAAAAACCTGTTGAGAAAGAGAGAAGACCCAATTGAGAGAGAGAAAAAAGACACTTCTTGCATTTCATAAATATTTTATGGTACATATAATATTTCAGCATATAGTAATCTATATATCTTCTCTAAGAGAGGGAGAGCGATGGATGGATGGATGGATGGATGGATGGATGGATGGATGGATGGATGGATGGATGGATGGATGGATGGATGGATGGATGGATGGATGGATGGATGGATGGATGGATGGATAGATAGATAGATAGATAGATAGATAGATAGATAGATAGATAGATAGATAGATAGATAGATAGATAGATAGATAGATAGATAGATAGATAGATAGATAGATAGATAGTATATTGTGTTGCTGTTGGCTCCATATTTATTTGACAAATGTCTCAAGTGTCCGGTCAGAGGTCATTGTCATGGTAACCTGCAGTAAGACAGATGATGGTGCCTTACGCCTCATTGTACTAATTGCCCAGGTAGAATGATTGATTTTTTTTTAATTATTAATCCTGATCACTGTGCAACAGAAGAGCTCCTCAAAACCACTCACGTGAACCTAGCAATAATAATAATACATTTATAATTATAAATTATAGTAATAATAATTGTATTATTATTATTATATGATTAGATACACATTTTGGGATTTTGAGGAGCTGTCCTTTTGAAATATTGTCATTATACTTTTATTTCCTTTAATATTAATTTCTCTCTAATTATGTTTGAATTAGACAGTGAAAAAATGTAATGGTGTTGATAAATGTGCTATGTATTAATAATAGAAATGTATCAGTTTACCCATAAGGGAAACCTTTTAACCTTTCTGCTCTCTGCTATAAGTGCACACACACACACACACACACAACACTATCCTTTGAACAGCTGGACATGTTTGGTGTGCCCCACTCCTGCGTCTGTCCTGTATCAAAATGTGTGTGTGGGTAGAGAAAGAGAGACCATATTGACAATACTAGCTGGCTGTTTTTTTTTTTTTTTTTTTCAAACCCGCTGTGGGCTATCAGGTTTCCCACTATGGACCCCCCGGGACTAACATGGCTTCCACTTTTCTTAACGGCTGTGGAAGTCACCGATTGAAACCCACCCTGGCGGGTTGTCAAATCAATCTGAGTATTTATGACCCAGAAATGTGACACTGTTTCTTAAATGCTGTTGTTCCTTCTTGATTTAGCCTTGAGTGTGTGCGTGTGCGCGCGATTCATATGAGTGTGTATCGTGTCTCTTTGTGCGTGTCTGGCAGAGACTAGAGTAAAATGCTTTATGACTGCTGCACCAAATTGTCTTTTCCCCCGTCTCACCCCTTGTAAACAAAGATGGGTTAATACGTTCTTTTGATGACAGTTTTATGGAAAGCTTTTAGTCCTTGAGTATGTATCATATTTACTGTAAGTATACTTCAACTACAAAGGCATGTCACAGGCTCATAAATTTACTCAGGGGGGTTGTTATACACAGCGAGTCATTTATTCAAATATAGTGCTGAAGTATGATTGTTATCTTATTAGATGATGACATGAAAACCTTTGTGTTTTGCTGTACTGTATCAGAACAAGAGGAATTGGACACTGGCTGTCTCCTCTTCCCACAGGAAGTGATGCAACACTATAACTCCACAATAACAGGCTTATTTGCTGCTAGACAGTATGAGGCTAAAGTTGCCATAACTGGAAACAATTCTGTTAGGTTGAACAAGGCAGTCAAGTTTATTGTTTAAATTAATATACATTTAACTTTTTCTCTCGGTCACTCTTGTCCTTTCTTTTATGAACACCTCTCCTGCCTAATTGTATATGATCTTTGTGTGATTGGTTTATTTATAAATAATTCATACAGAAAATAAAATGTTTGAGGAAGAATGCAGGCAGATCAACAAAAATGGGAAAGCAGGAGAGAATGCAAGAGCCCGTCAGCTCAGTGAGGATGATTTTGAGAGGCCCTTGGAGCTTATTGAAGGAAAGGCAGTCTGACAACTCATCAATGTTCTCTGCCACTGCACTAAACTAATGAAAGTGCTATTTGATCTCGACCTGAAAAGACTTAAAACCACTTCTGCTATCATTTAAGTCCCAGACTTCATCCAAATCTTTCTCCAGATCCCCAGAAATCAGGCCAATACATGACTGAATAAACTATTTGTAACAATCGCATCGTGAGTTGGGTAGCGGTGGGAGAACTATTCTCCTTTTGCTTGATGGAAAATGTGAATCTGTATATTGATTGTGTGAATTATTCAATGACTTACAGGGGGCTACTTTTATATATTTTTTTGTCTTGTGCAATGCAAATGTCTTAAGACGCCTAGTACAGTTAGCTAAAAGTCATCTACTTTAAAGACATTTTAAATAAAACGCTACTTTTTTTTGTGATATATTTGTGACTTTATAATAAATTGATTAGTAATGACAGCGGGCTACTTGCGTTTGTTTTGTCAATGTACCATCCAGTATTGCGCTGACAGCAACTGTATCTTCTTTCTGTATGTAGAAGTATGCTACTATGCTTGCTTTCGTGTGGAAATATGTTATATATGGAAAAATGTGTTATATTGGCTAACTTTTATCCATTTGAGATGTAAAGTGTTCAAATGTAGAGATTTTTATGCTTAGACATAATACACAACCATTCAAATGTCTAACTGTAAGGTTTTTATAAATATTTTAACCATATCCTCGTTCTTATGCGGCATTTATTTGATTAAAAATCCAGTAAAAGCAGTAATATTGTGAAATATTACTATTTAAAATAAAATATATAATGTATTCCTGGCCAAGCTGAATTTTCGTCAGTCAGCAATCATGCTGATTTGGTGCTCAACAAACATTTCTTATCATTATTCATATTTTTGTGGAAACTGTGATAATTGATAATTAAAAGTTCCAAAGAACAGCATTTATTTGAAATATAAAACGTTTGTAATAATATTTAATTAATAAATAAAAAATAAAATACTGACCAAAACTTTCAAAGAACAGCATTTATTTGAAATATAAAACGTTTGTAATAATATTTAATTAATAAATAAAAAATAAAATACTGACCAAAACTTTTGACTGGTTGCATCTACAAACGTCATTTTTCAAATCCTATCATTTTTCATGTGAAATTCTATGTGGGCATTGTCAGTCCAAGGATGTTAGAAGTGAATAATGTGTAAAAGTGCAGTTTTGGCCTTGTCTGTCTGTGCATCACAGATTCATAATCTTGTCTTGTGCTCCTGATGGCATAACGCACGCCAGGTTATTCCCACACTGAATCATAAGGAAAACAAAGTGTTTCGGTAGAGATGTATGCAGGCCACCCTGACCTGTAGAAAGAGAGACAAAGACTGTAGAAAGAGAGCAAAGAGACAGAGAGTGTAAGTTAAAGACTTCATCAGAAGCACATAGTAAAGGAGAACGAGTGCAATGAGGGGAGACCGAGAGACTAAGGATGACAGATCTGACCCAAGTCTGGTCCAGGGGAAAGGGGTGATGCGTCATCGCCATACTTGAGTCCTGCGAATGAAAACAGCCCCATGCATGCACTTGAACTAAAGCGTTTCAAGGTTATGCTAACCGAAACATTGTGAAGTAATAACATAAACAGCTTGATAACCAACTGTGTGGGAGATTTCTGTCATAACTCATGATTGTAGAAAGCCTAAAGACTGATTTTTTTTCCACAAGCAAAACGTTTGGAACGAACAATATTTTCATTTCAAAAAGTTTATTTGACATTCTTTTCGTTGCATGTTCATAAACATAATCTTCCGATATTTGATGTTTAAGATAACCTCTAAGTAACTTATTGCAAGTACATGTAAGCATCTCTCTCTCTCTCTCCTCTCTCTCTCTCTCTCTCTCTCTCTCTCTCTCTCTCTCTCTCTCTCTCTCCTCTCTCCTCTCTCTCTCTCTCTCGCTCTCTCTCTCTCTCTCTCCTCATCTCCTCTCTCTCTCTCTCTCTCCTCCTCTCTCTCTCTCTCTCTCACTTCTCTCCTCTCTCTCTCTCCTCTCTCTCGCTCTCTCTCTCGCTCTCTCTCTCTCTCTCTGTGTGTGCAATTTCCAAAAGATAATTTTTTATTCCTCTTTTTAGTCAACTTTAGCATGTGTGTGTTCACTTATGCTAATCACTGTATATATATATATACATGCAAACATACATGCACACACACACACACACACACACATATATTATATATATATATATATATATATATATATATATATATATATACACACATATATATACAGACATACATACATACTACCACTGTTTAAAAGTTTGGGGTCAGTAAGAATATTTTTTAAATAAATTATTTTATTCAGCAATTATTCCAGTCCTCTTAGAATAAAATGACCCTAATGGGGAGAGTGTAGCATCACGCAAAAGTTTCCGTAATTGATTGTACTAAATATGAATACTAATCTGATTGCCTGGGATATCTCAACAATTGAGACTTTTTTTAAATATTATTTGTGTTTTTCATCCTAGTAAAGATAAGGACAAAGTGAGAAGGGCATGACCAGTGAAAAACGTGTGGATTCAGTTACAGATTTTATTTTTCGCCAGACCTAACTGTTCATAAGGATTTGCCCAGTTAATCTCTACATTCTGCATTGTGTTAATCTATATAGTCTGCTAATTAATCCTGATTATTCCCTTCACCTTCCTTGAGCTACCCTGAAGTTAAACTTCTTAATGAATCAGACATGAATCAGGTACCATTACAGCAATGTGCTGTGCATGCTGTGGTTCAAATCCCCGGAGACAGAGGCCACCAATAGCTCCTCATTTTCTCCTGGTGTGCTGGTTAGTGTCAGGTCAGGGAGTAGTAGTTTGTAGCATGTTAGAATTTAATCCTTTGGATTTTAAGAACCATTCTGTCTATTGAAATAAAGTAAATTGAATGTGCATTGAACACAGTGACAGCTGGAAACAAAGATAAAAAAGATTGTGAGTGATGGTTGGCTCTGTTTCACTAGCTATTTCACTTGGCTCCTAATGTTGTCTTCTGCATAGAGAAGAGTGCATTTATAGATCTGCTGTTTGAAAACTTAATTCTATGGGTGAGCAGGGATGTTTGTATCACTTTTTGATTTTTGTTCATTTATTCCAAAATGTTAAAACTAAATTGTATACAATTGTAACTATTAGGTATGTGATAAATATAACATATAAAAAATAATTATATTTTTGTGATGTGAATAATTCTATTTTACATAGTTAGACACATTAGTCAATACACACCCTCAAACCTGCATATATTTTAAGATTGTGCACGATGTGCTTGTATAATTAATTTATTAAAATTCAATTAAAAAATTAAAGACCATTTTACTCTCTCCATTGTTCTGGGTGGAGGAGGTGGATTGAATTATATGTCCACGTACAGCCTGTGAGTGATTTACAAGTTGTACATTTATTGAGTGTTCCACTTATCCCAGCTCTCACTTTACAATTGAAATAATGTAATAATGAAATGTATTTGGTAGTTCTATTATATCACAAATCTATCTTTCTCAATGACCCGCTGGTGCTCATGTGTCTTGGAGCGGCTGCACACACATCCCAAGAGACGATCTCAGTTGCTTGCTGTCTTATTAACCAGTCTCCATTCAGGACCCCTGCTCACCACCCCCATTAACTCAGTCAAGGTCAATCCACCAAATCAACTGCTCCGCAGATGAGGACCAGGCCAGCACACTGATAACTGACCTGCCCCTTTCCGTCCGGGTCAGTGGTGTTGAGCGAAAAGGTCGTCTGCAGGCTGAAACCGAAACGCTTAACAAATGAACTTGGGCCGCTGATGTTGGGGGTTCCGCCATCCTCGTTTACGCCAGCCTGTCCTGAGAGATGGGATTGTGTGATGCCGAGATTGTTTCCTCGATTAGGCAGTGGCAGAAATGGAGAGAGAAAGAGAGAGAGATCTGGATCTCTCTCTCTGTCCTCATAGAATCGGCTTCATTCTTCGACCTCTCGGAAAACAATACCCAGCTGTCCCTCTCTACTTTGATCAGCCAAATGAAAGATGCTGGCATTTCTTATGGAGTGGAGATTGCTTATCGATCTATATCAAAATATTCATGTTAATCCGTGGGCAGACTGAGCGTATTTTCAAGCCAGGTTAGCAATCACAGCTAGCCGGTCTGTCTAAGGCAATTGGCAGAGCCATGGAAGATAATCAGACTGGGGTCCAGCAGTCAAATGCACTTTGCTGTTTAAATTTAGACCCCTGACAGTGATGGAGGAGTCCACAGAAAGGTGTTGACAAACCAAATTGTTTGTTCCAGCATTATTTTGCCAGAGATCAAGTCCAGAGTAATGTGGATTTGTTCATTACAGGGGCAGGCTATTGAAAAGGATTGGGATACAGAAGAAAGTGAGGGGGGGTCAGGAGTAGCCCTAGCAATGAGTGTGTTAGTGTGTGTGTGACAAGTATGAGATTAAACTGTTTGAAAGGCTAAGGAGGACATGAGCTCACCTCGTTTTGTGCAAAGATTGTTTCGCTTGAAAGGACTTATGAGAAAACTCTGAAGATATAAAGTATGAAATCCACAGACAGATTCTGCAGTGCTTTGGAAATATGTCATGGCAATAAAACAATATGCATTTGAGAGGAGCATAAACCTAAAAGTGTTTTATGAAGAGACAATATATATTAAAAAAAGACTCACTTTTACAGTTGAATAGTACTGATTCATCTGGTTCGGTTTAGTGTGTGTGTGTGTGTTCCTTTTGCTCCAATAGCAAAATTAAAAAAATATATATACTTTTCTAAACGAGGAAAAATTATCAAAATATTGATAATGGTTGTCAGAAGATACAAATTTGAAAAGTAAAATTTGCCATCAATTCCTCAGCCGTTGTGTTAGAAACACCCACACACCAGTGGTAACTAGTTTTTCTGAAGTTGAATGCCAAGGTAAAATAACATAAGGTGTTCACCATATTTTTCAATGCGGAACTAAGCTATTTTCTCTGAATGTGACTTCTGATTATTACAGTTTGCAATATCAAGCTGTTTTTGTACAGCTAAAATAACTGGAAGTGGATGAAACTGGAAGCCTTGACACAATCAAGTTACAATGGCTGTGCCTGATCACATTAAGAATGAGGTGAATAGTGTTATAAATGTACATTAAAATTTTTTAAATTATTTTTTTTAATCTAAACAAAATAAAACTTTGCTAAATTTACAATAACATGTCATCAGTCTGTGAAAAGGGTCCATAGTAAACATGTAAGTGTGCAGGAGGCCTGTGTGTATTTCAGCAAGCATTAATATCTGTGTGTCATAAACACATCAAATGATATACAGCAAGATTTGCTGTTTTCCACCATCCGGTCCAGCTATTTTGTTCGTAGATTACAGTAGATTATGTATCCTGATTTCCTCTCACGAGCTGGATTATGCCCCGCCCTTTGCTGTGACACACACAGCTCACTAAATCTGTCTCAATACGTTAATACTGTCATGCAATTATTGCTCTAAAGAAATCTGTGAAGAACCAGCAGTGCCAGAAAGCAGAAGCTAATCCTGCTGAAGGCCAAAGGGTAACAACTAACGCCATATGGCCGCACGCGCGTAATGACGAGTGTCCTGCTTTCAGGTCAATCATACAAAAGTATTAGTGTCAGGTGCGGATTAATGCAGTGATGTTCCTTCACCCTCAGACAAAACACTCGCTACCTGATTCTGGCACCTTTCCAGGTTAGGCCGAAAGTTGTACAGCTGTGTTTACCACTCATGCTAAATCTTTTAAGTTCTAAGCCTTCGGACCTGAAAAACCAATGCTGTTGTTGATCCACTGTTTTTGTTGAAAAGTGAGCCGAGGGATTATTTGTGTGGTTGGTTATTTTAAAGCGCAGCATTCCAGTTAAACATGATAAACGGTTCACTTAAAGAGCAGTAAACCGATGCATGCAGTAGTGTGATATGCCATAATAACTAATCAGTAGTCACATCTTTATTTCAGCACTGATAAACATTTCCCTTTTAATGGTCAATTTTATAATTACTAGGATTCATATTACAAAACATTAGCATAAATATAATGTAGCAGTATACATTTTTTAATTACTGTGATGCCTTAAAAGCATACTGTTCTTATTGCAGTATCTCATCAAGCTCCATGTATAATATAGAACTGTAGATATATATATATATATATATATCAGGGACAGGCATTAAAGTCCCCGTGAACCGGAAGTTGCAAACGACTTTTCTCCAGTGTTGTGACGTATTTCCGAGAGAAACGGAATACTAAATGAGGCAAAATAGTGGGCGTGGATTTTTTTCCAACTAGCACCTGATTGGATCTAGAAAAGTAGGTGTTTTCATTCAGCCTGTCTACTGTCAGTTGGAGGGGCGTGGTTACGGATGTTAAGCAGACACCAAAACCGTCAAACCTACGTCATCAGGGAAGGTCCTCCAATGCAGAGGGGAGGGGAAATTTCAGATTTTGATTAAAGATTACGGAGCCAAAAAAATGTTTTGTGTGGATTGACTTGCATGGATGAATTGTTCACCACAAAACGATCAATTTAGGCAAACAAAGTAAGTATGGTCAATTTTTAATTCATGGGGACTTTAAGCTGGTTCAGATCGTATTTATCAGACCGTTACCATTTTGTTTGTTTAAATGGGGAAAAATCGAAGATAACGTCAGTAGACTATGGAGTGCCGCAAGGATCGGTGTTAGGCCCTCTGCTATTCTCAATATATATGCTGCCACTTGGTAATATTATAAGAAAACATGGAATTAATTTCCACTGTTATGCTGATGACACTCAATTATATATTTCATCACGACCAGATGAAAACACTAACTCATCAAAATTGACAGAGTGCCTTAAAGATATAAAATGCTGGATGACGCATAATTTCCTGCTTCTGAATCCAGATAAAACGGAGGTATTACTTGTTGGTCCAAAAAACTATCCACAAAACCACTTACAATACAACTTTAATATAGAAGGATGTCCTGTTACTTTATCCTCTACGGTAAAAGACCTGGGAGTTATACTAGACCACAACTTGTCTTTCGAAAATCATATTTCATATGTAACAAGAACAGCCTTTTTCCATCTTAGAAACATTGCTAAATTACGTAACATGCTATCTGTTTCTGATGCAGAAAAGCTAGTTCATGCATTCATGACCTCAAGACTAGATTACTGTAATGCTTTATTAGCCGGTTGTCCTGCATCCTCAATAAACAAGCTACAGTTAGTGCAAAATGCAGCCGCTAGAGTTCTTACTAGGTCAAGAAAATATGATCATATAACACCAATTTTATCATCTCTACACTGGTTACCTATCAAGTTCCGTATCAATTACAAAGTACTACTACTGACCTATAAAGCCCTAAATGGTTTAGCTCCTGTGTATTTAATGGACCTTCTATCGCCCTACAATCCATCGCGTTCTTTAAGATCACTAAATTCGAGGCTTCTAGTCATTCCTAGGATATCTAAGTCCACTAAAGGAGGGAGGGCGTTCTCACATTTAGCTCCTAAACTCTGGAATAGCCTTCCTGATATTGTTCGAGGCTCTGACTCGCTGTCCCAGTTCAAAACTAGATTAAAGACGCATCTCTTCAGCCAAGCATTTACATAATGCTTACCTTTTTTAATACTGCTGAATCAGATCAAATGCATTTAATACTATAAAACTTGAAGAGACTGTAGGTTATCTGTATAGGTTGCATAATATTTGCAGTCATTACGTTCCTGTGGATATTGCGTGAATGACGGGTGGTTGGGCAGATATTGTGTTGCGGTAGGTAGTATGCCATACGGAACCGTTGTCCACTGAAACTGCTTTAACGCACCAGTGGGGCTCGACAGCCTTAGTCAACGGGTTGGCGCGTATGGTTGGGTTGCGGAGAGATTGTGAGATTGTGGTTAGGTCTCAGCAGCAGTAGGGACGTATAGGTCAGTAAGCTGGGCTGAGTTGAGTGGGGGACGGAAGGGGGTGATTTTGGGACGCAAGAGTCACTGTCTTCATGTTTTGTCATTTACGCCTGTGTTATGGAAATCATCATTATGAGAAGCAGCTACGCTAATTATTTTCCCTTTGCTTTTCTGCTGTTATCTCGGGACGCGAGTCCCGAGGAAAATGGCGTTCGTCAGCTCCAGTTTGTATCCAGCCTCTCACGGAGACTTCAGATGCTCCAATCACAAAGCCTATGAAGTGACGACTCAACACGGGCGATATGGACTCTCTATGGTGGACGGCACTGATCCTCAACAACTCGTCTTAAGACCGGCGTGCATACTTGGACTTCCAAAAAATACTCTAAATGTTCTGATCCAATCTGACTTGTAATGCTGCCCGAATCATGCACTGTTCCTTCGTTGGCCAGAGGAGAACTGGCCCCCCGACTGAGCCTGGTTTCTCCCAAGGTTTTTTTCTCCATTCTGTCCCTGATGGAGTTTTGGTTCCTTGCCACTGTTGCCTTGGCTTTTTGCTTGCTTAGTTGGGGACATTTAATATTCAACAATATTATTGATCTGCCTTACTTAAGGTGGACGTTGACGCAATATCTTTTAGAAACAAACTTTGTTATATTGTTTTCATGTTATCACTGTGAAGCGCTTTGATACAATCTGTATTGTAAAAAGCGCTATATAAATAAAGGTGACTTGACTTGACTTGACTATATATATATATACTCACCTAAAGGATTATTAGGAACACCTGTTCAATTTCTCATTAATGCAATTATCTAATCAACCAATCGCATGGCAGTTGCTTCAATGCATTTAGGGGTGTGGTCCTGGTCAAGACAATCTCCTGAACTCCAAACTGAATGTCAGAATGGGAAAGAAATGTGATTTAAGCAATTTTGAGCGTGGCATGGTTGTTGGTGCCAGACGGGCCGATCTGAGTATTTCACAATCTGCTCAGTTACTGGGATTTTCACGCACAACCATTTCTAGGGTTTACAAAGAATGGTGTGAAAAGGGAAAAACATCCAGTATGCGGCAGTCCTGTGGGCGAAAATGCCTTGTTGATGCTAGAGGTCAGAGGAGAATGGCCCGACTGATTCAAGCTGATAGAAGAGCAACTTTGACTTAAATAACCACTCGTTACAACCGAGGTATGCAGCAAAGCATTTGTGAAGCCACAACACGCACAACCTTGAGGCGGATGGGCTACAACAGCAGAAGACCCCACCGGGTACCACTCATCTCCACTACAAATAGGAAAAAGAGGCTACAATTTGCAAGAGCTCACCAAAATTGGACAGTTGAAGACTGGAAAAATGTTGCCTGGTCTGATGAGTCTCGATTTCTGTTGAGACATTCAGATGGCAGAGTCAGAATTTGGCGTAAACAGAATGAGAACATGGATCCATCATGCCTTGTTACCACTGTGCAGGCTGGTGGTGGTGGTGTAATGGTGTGGGGGATGTTTTCTTGGCACACTTTAGGCCCCTTAGTGCCAATTGGGCATCGTTTAAATGCCACGGCCTACCTGAGCATTGTTTCTGACCATGTCCATCCCTTTATGGCCACCATGTACCCCATCCTCTGATGGCTACTTCCAGCAGGATAATGCACCATGTCACAAAGCTCGAATCATTTCAAATTGGTTTCTTGAGCATGACAATGAGTTCACTGTACTAAAATGGCCCCCACAGTCACCAGATCTCAACCCAATAGAGCATATTTGGGATGTGGTGGAACGGGAGCTTCGTGCCCTGGATGTGCATCCCACAAATCTCCATCAACTGCAAGATGCTATCCTATCAATATGGGCCAACATTTCTAAAGAATGCTTTCAGCACCTTGTTGAATCAATGCCACGTAGAATTAAGGCAGTTCTGAAGGCGAAAGGGGGTCAAACACAGTATTAGTGTGGTGTTCCTAATAATCCTTTAGGTGAGTGTATATATGTATATATAATATATATATATATATATATATATATATATATATATATATATATATATATATATATATATATATATATATATATATATATTAGCTCACTCTCTTATTTACATGTATGCAAAAATATATCCATCTGTTAACACACAATCACTCCTGAGACTCGCTCTCACCATTGCAGAAAACCTATATAGAATAATACACATTGTACAGGCAAGTTGTTTCCTGATGTGAATACGGGCGGATGCAAGTGACATACAGATTGGCATACTCAAGATATTAGGTGTCAACAGCCTGTTTCTGTCACCTTATGTGCTCAAGTGTACTTGTGCATCTGTGTGTACGTGTCTGTGAATGTGTGTTAAGGGTTTGCTGCAAAGGTGAGAGTGAGTTGAATCACTCAGGAGTGATTGTGTGTGATAACAGATGGATTTGCTTTTGCATACATATAAACAGCACAGTGAGCTATTAACATGCCTCTGTACAGATGGTGAACCATTATAAAGAATAAACCATAAGGCTGCCTTTTTTCACAAACTTGTAGAAACCTAGGTTTATGGGTGTATTTGGTTTAGAATAGTGTTTTTTATCATAATTCGGCATTAAAAAGGGATATTAATGAAAAGTTGTGGAGTAATAGGGTCTTGGGGAAACTAAGTCTTTTATGCTCACTATGGCTGGATTTATCTGATAAAAAATACAATAAAACAACATTGTAAAAAAATTTAAGTATAATATTTATATTTAATATTATTAAAAAAATCGATTTAATATATTTTACAATTTCACGTGATCCTTCATTCTTTATGCTTATTCTTATTATTGCCGTTGTTTGATAAACAAAGTTCAAAAGAACTTCATTTATTTGAAATATTTGTTTTGTAATGTCAAATGTCTTTACTGTCACATTTGATCAATTTAATGTATCCTTGCTGAATATAACCATCAATTACAAAAAAAGGGCACTATCACAGCTTTTTGGATAGCTTATTGTCTTGTTTGTAGGATGAATACCCTACCTCGTGGTGTGTGTGTGTGTGTGTGTGGGAGAGGGGATTGCGTGCCAGTGTAAATGAATGCATCTCTTGGTGCATGTGGTATCGCTCCAAAAGCAACGGATATGAGGAAGAGAGACGGAGGGAGAGACTACTACAGCTGAGCCTTTTCAGGGAACCTACATAGAGCTCACTCTTAACATGTGTCTCTAAAGAAAACTAAATTATGTGTGCACATCCATGTGTGTACTGCATATGTATGCATTTTAATTCTGAAATTGCAAGTCACCATGCCACATCATCCATGTGTGACAATTGCTCTTGTGTACCACACATGCTGTACAAGGACCTCCTGTGTTTAAACCCTCACATATCCTGTCAGATTCCCCCCTCTCACTATCTTAAACAGTGTTGCATACAACTCATCCTCCCATCTCACACACTCCTAGATCACTCTACAATGTAACAGTGTTAGACAAACAACCCCTTAAATAGTCACTAATGTAGTGAAATGAAGGAATGAAATGAAGTTTTGAAAGGTTAAAACAGCATCTTTTCTAGGGCATTTTCAGAACAACATAGATAAAATATTGCGTAAAAGAAAATGTCCTAAGACACTGGCTTGGATTAAATGATTTTTTTTATTCAGTTTGGCTTTGTATTTCCTGTGTAGCCTTATTAGATATTCAGATTGGAGGTTTGCCAATGGCTGGTACAGATCTTTCATGTAAATGAATGTTTAACAACATGTTCCAAAAAAAGCTTTGAGATGAAGAAAGATACCTCTAGGAAGTGTTGTTCATTAAATGTGTAACTTTTCTTCCACACACTACAACAAATTCTACAGAGATTGTGAGAAAAGGGTTCTCTCTCTCTCTCTCTCTCCTCTCTCTCTCTCTCCTCTCTCTCTCTCTCTCTCCTCTCTCTCTCTCTCTCTCTCTCTCTCTCTCTCTCTCTCTCTCTCTCTCTCCTCTGACAACATTTAAAGTGAAAATTGGCAGAGTTCTTTACACATTTCCGTGTCTTTTCGCCATTTCCTAAGAATTTCCAGAGTCTTGTGTGATGCCTGCCTCCCAGCTATACTGCATATGTTAAGAGTTAACCACAAAATTCCAAATGCAAGGAAAGATGCGGCTAAATGCTTTGTTAAATCCAAACTGTTTGATATTTACTAACCAAAATGCTGTCATAAAATTTGATAATTACTCTATATTGCACAATTAAGCATAATGTAAGCCTTTGCTGTGAAAAAAAAATTCACAAATATGCTATGCAGTTGCATGATAAAGGAAAGAGTGATCCTGTGGCAAGGAGACCTCTGATGTTTTACACAGTTTAAGAAAGTTGTTTGTCACAATCTGTCTTTTTTGGTCTTTTCCCAATCTCAGCATTTGTATAGACATGTACACTGTTAGACTTTTCTGTAATTTCTACAGTTATTTACTTTAAATCAACCAGTATTATACTGCTATTCTATTTACAGTAAATAACTGTGATTCCCATTGCATCATGGGAATTTTCTGTGACGTCAAACACCACATACAGAGACTTACTGTATTTTTTAAATTTGCAGTTTGCTACTGTATTTAACGTAACGTTCTCTGACTGGCACCATTCCATCGTGCTTTTTATTTCCTAATTTGTTGCCTTACACCGCGTGTCTACGTTATAACAGTCAGAGGCTTTCTATATTCGACACATTGAAGCGACCGGACCATCAATTACTAGTGCAAAATGCAAACCGGGTTGTCCTTTGTCAGAAATAGCGCGAGCGCTTGGATTTGGAGTACCGTGTATACCAGGGACGTGCGGTCAGGGTAGGCAGGGTAGGCAGTGCCTCACCAGGAAATGTTAACATTACATATAATTCCAAGAACTTTATTAATTCACCACATTATTAATTGCATTTATTTTATTCCAAATATAAATTTTTGTAACAAAAAAATCAGGAATACTCATATAATACTGCTTTTGCCCTAGTTTGCTCCTAAAAAACATTGTTTCATGCAGGAAATTCAAGGCCATGGCCATTGAGGCAGAGGTTCGCAGGCAGTGCCTCTTTGGTACATAGAACGTAGTTTACGGAGATTTGCGCATGCGCAGTCAGTTCTCATGATGTCAGAGACCGAGACTGCTTCATATCACGTGATGCACTCGCTCTCACTCAGTCCGCGATTCTGACTTTGCTCTGTATGCAGGCAGCGATGTGATGATGCCTGATATTAACTTGGGTTGCTAAATTACCTGAATGAATATACAGTGGCTTAACTTTGTTTTAAAAAGTGGGTGGGACAGGTGTGTGTGTACTCGCGCGTATGTGTGTATAAATGAATGAATCATTTAATCACATGAATAAATATATAGATCCGACGGCTTAATTTAAGTCCTTTAAATGGTCCAGTGGTAGAACTTCTGCCGAGCATGTCAAAGGTTCTGGGTTCTAATCCGCAATTGTATTGTGTTTTTTTTTTTCTCATCAAAACCGAATATGTTCATCAGTGGTTGTATTATATTAAGCAGGAACACATTTTTGTTTTGTGATTTCACCGGAACGAACAAAGAGTCTCCGAAACAGATTGAAGCGCGCGTGCATGTGAAGACGTTGGGCACGAAATACACTGTAACCGCGCCACCGATCGCAGCGGCAAATTACGCCCCTGATGCCACATTGATATGTAACAGCCTACCCATGACAAGACTTCACCGCACGTTACTGGTGTATACGTCAGAAAAATAACAGCGAGCGCATCACTACTGTCTGGGATTTGTCGTGTCGCGCCGGAGCATCCAGTGTAGCCTTATATCACTGGGTTCTTCTGACTGTCTTTTGTTGGACCCCGCCGTTCGTGTCTGGCCCGGGGAAGAGACGGAATTCACCGACAGAGAGACCAGAAAGCAAGGTAAAAAAACATTCTCTGTGTGTTGACAGGTTTGTGTAGGCCTACCCTAGTTTAACATAGGCCTACTCGTCATTACAGTAACGAACTTTACCACGGTAAACTGCGCTAACGTTTCATTTGACAGACTTTGTTAGATTATTGAATTGTTAAAATACGCCAAGGAGCAGCGCTTAGTTTACATTAAATTAACTAATGTGAAACTCTGTCTTGGTAGCCAATGTTAGCCTACTGTTGAGAAAATAACCTTGTAACGTTAACGTTTTATGCTAAAACGTTTTATGGCCAGCTGCCACCTTTCTAGTTTTAGCATTAATTTGCAAACTATAACTTTATATATGTATTTTTATTAATGGAATTTGATATTTACTGCAATTTTGTATGTGTTTAAAAAGGCAGCTGCACCAAGCGCCAATTCACGCCATTGACGTCTAGATTCCGTTCCTGAGGTAAGCCTAAACTGTAATTGAAATCATATTTTTATATATTTTGACATAAGTTTGCTAAAATGATTTGCATTATGTGATAAGTGCTTTGGAGCCACTTGTCTAGGTAGCATAGGGCCTACAATATCTTATAAAATCGCTTTAAAATTGGTTAACTTTATAGCAAATAGGCTGAGTGACCTTTGCATCATGTCTAACATTTATATTTATTACACAGCAAATTAACCGATCAGAAGATGGACCATTTTCTATGTTCAGTCTCACCAGATTAAATGTATCCAGGTAAGCATTGCAGTAAAACTCTCACTAATTCATTCATACCAAATCTAGCATTTTAACAACTCAAGTTTATATATATTACATTATTTTGATATTTTATTAGGCAGAAGACTCTACCATTGCAGTCCCACCTGACCAGGAAGGTCCTAGTATCAGCGCACAGGTGGGTTAACTACTGGAAGGAGAACGATCATCACTCAGTGATTTCTTGCATGTGTCTTACTGTGTATTTGTCTCAAACAGGAACCCCTTCACTGCAGACAAGCTGAAATGGGCTAAAACATCGATTTCAGTCTTTCTCTCTACGGATCTCAGCATTTTTGGATAGTAAGTATTAAATATGTAATTAGATATGTAGTATTAGATATGTAAGTATTAAAATTTAATCTGGCATAAATGCAATTGACAAAAAGCTGTTTACAAATATATAAGTTTTAGTAAATAATAATAAAAATGTTTTTAAAAAAAATATGGAATTCCCCCCCTATTATTTGTAATAATGTCTAATTGATTTGAATGTCAGTGGTACTTATGTAGGATAAAAATGTATTCTATATCAAAATAATGAAATCTAATTTATATTTAGTACAAATGAAAATAATTACAGTAGTGTACTGATTAGCTTGATTTTTACAGTAATGCACTGTATTACACAAATACACTACCATGTAGTTACTGTAAAACTGATATCCGGTTATGTACTGTAAATCTTAATTACAGTAACTTACTGGCAACAGTGTTGCCAGTAAGTTACTGTAAAAAAAAACTTAAAGTCTAACAGTGTACTTGAGTCTGTAGCACTCAACAGACACACACACACAATGAAACATGGTTTGGCCAATTTATGAGCCTTTGAATTGTGCGGAAATATCAGAATCTGTTTTATTTGCTATTATGTTTGGGACAATGCAATTTATCTTGAATATACACATTACAATACAGTACTATACGCCGATACACATTACATTATGCATTTTGAAGAATTGAAAGTAAAGTATAGAATAAGAATAGTAATAGTATCTAAATGCGTGAACTCTACACCTGCCCTGAGACCTGTCTAAGAGACACGCATGTAATGACACACTATAAATATTACAGATTATTCTGACAATTAAGGCTGATTTATACTTCTACGCCGGAGCCTCTACGCTGTAGACTACGCGTTTGTTTTAATTTATACTTCTGCGTCGTTGTCCGCGTCGATGCACGCAGAGGGAACATGTGAAACCCGAGGGAGCGGTTCTAGCAGACCAATCACAGCGCTTGCGTCCGCGTAGAATTGACGCGTTGTTACATTTTTGGAGAGGTGCATGTCAGGGTACGCCGAAGGGTATGCGCGCTACACACAGCCTACGACGTAGCTACGGCGGGAGGTCGACGCAGAAGTATAAATCGGGCTTTAGTCACCATCATGTTCCTTTCTAAAGACTTGATTAAACCCTGACATTCAAATCTCTACCAGCTCAGCATTTATTGTAGTGTGTGTACTGAGAAGGAGAGAGAGATTTGGCCTCACGCCTCAGAATATGGCTGCCTTTGATATCCAGCAGTTCCGTTTTCAGACCTTATCTGCCTCTATGAAGAATTATATCAGCGTATGAATCTCAAGCTTTAATCATGTTAACCTGCGATAGGACCTTCATTGCATAATGAGTTTATGGGGTTTGTAATAGACCTTAGAGGATTTCTTTCTCCTCTTCCTCTCCTCTTCTCTCCTCTCCTCTCCTCTACAACGCCTCTTAGGCTTACTTAAAATCTATGTCTGACATGCAGGAGTTTAAACGCACAAATATGCCTTATCTATACTATATTTAATATATAATTGTACAGTATTCATTACAGTGTGTTGTGGGTAGCATGTTGTTCACCGTGTGTTTTTAGTGTGTTTATATTGCTGTATTTTTATGGTGCAGGTTTTCGGCGATCAATGAAGTAGTGCATGCTTTTTATTAAACATTTTTAATGTGCCATGGCTCATGGCTGGCAGCATTTCCTGGCTCAGTATGGCTGGCTGGCTTGTGTGTGTGCCATCCATTTGATGCCAGACCTTCTAATTTCCTATCAGTGGTTATTACAGGTGTTTCCTGTGTGTGTGTGTGTGTCTTTGTGTCTGTGTGTGTGTGTTTGGCACCAGTGTAGTAATATTGGTAATACTTGAGAAAGGAAACCAATGCAAAATGCTTAACTTGTAGTCAAACTGAAAAAGGTTTGCAGTGGATTTGATTTGAACCTCCAGAAAAAAAAAACTGTCCCAATAAAAGGGATTTAGAGGTCTGGGCAGGTATAAGGTGAAACCAGTGTGTTGAGTAATCTTCTAATACATTAAACTCCTTAAGAATCATTCTAATATATTTGTGTCACAATTAAGCAGAAGCAGATTGTGCCAGTCTTATAGAGCAACACTAAGGCATATTGTCATTAGATTAATGCTCCCTCTCTGCACAGCGTCCTCCTTCTTCCCCCAGTGCCTCGCTCACTGTGAAATATGTTTAATAAGTGCATAATTATGACATCTGTTAGCCTCATTGTACCTTTCAGTGGCAAGTGAATCACAGGAATAACAGGTTTAAGTACGTGTTAACACTATGATAGCATGTTTAATTGAAATATGACTGGGGAGCAATGAAGATTAAATTAACCCTGAAGATAATCGCCTCACACAAAGATAATTGAGTTGCAATCATCCTTGCTGTGCAATGAAGAATAGCAAATAGAGAACAAGAGAGAGAGAGAGAGAGAGAGGCAGTATAGCTGGGGGCCATAAATAATCAGGGATTTCTCCATCTGAAATAAACCTGTTTCTTGCTGATAGCAGAACGATAATTTCAGTCGTCAGATTAAAGTGTGATTAATCAAAGCACTAATCCTGCATTTGAGTTGGAATGAGAATGGCATATGTCTGTTTTATGTAATTATGTTGTGCTGAGAACATCAAGGCTTTTTGAGATCTCATCATCTTTGCGTTTAAAGATGAGTTATCCGATTGGAAAGACTAGCAAAATGTTTTTATCTCACTCTCTTGGTCTCTCTCTCTCTCTCTCTCTCTCTCTCTCTCTCTCTCTCTCTCTCTCTCTCTCTCTCTCTCTCTCTCTCTCTCTCTCTCTCTCTCTCTCTCTCTCTCTCTCTCTCTCTCTCTCTCTCTCTCTCTCTCTCCCGCTCAAACTAGTGTGAGAGGGCCTGTGTTTTTCGTGAAGCATATGGTCCCAACACAAGACTGGCCGTGATAGTTGAAAAGAGATTAGAGAGGCAGATTCTCTCTCAGACATACTTTGTCCACGCCTAAAATGAAATGTATCTTATTCAAATAATGTAAAATATCTGCTGAGCTTTTAGCATGTGTGTTCTTTTTACTTACAGCAATCCATGATCTAATATCACTCTTCCAATTTCTTTATAACCACAGTGTTATTTTTTCTGGGCAGATTCAAAACATTGGACACACCACTTAAACAAGTACTGTTGTAGATGGAAGATGATGTATGATTTATTTATTTATTTTGCTTTTTATAGTTTATAATTTACTATTTTGGTAATGCTTTACAATAAAGTTTAATTTTCTAACATTAGTTAATGCATTAGGTATCATGAACAAAATTTTTTTTTAACAACATTTATTAATCTTGGTAAATATGTAAGGAGGCTACACTATTTTTAATTGCTAATCCATGTTCTATCATAATACAGTCATGGGATAGTTCACCAAAACAAAAAATAAGTTCATGTTATAAAATGATCATGTCTCTTAAGAAGATTTGTATTAAAGCACTCAAATAATATGGGTTTCTTTTATGATTTCTTTATGAACTTTTTGAAGTGCCAAAGTTTTGGGTGAAAGGACTTTTAATGGAAGGACAGAAATCTCTCAGGTTTCTTTAAAAATATCTTCATGGGTGTGAGTAAATGATGACAGAATAACTTTTTTTGTGAGCTATGTTTTAATGTTAGTTTATAAAACATTAAATATAAAATAAAATATTAATATGTGTATTACTACTTTTACAGATTAATAAATGCTGTAATTGTTCAACATTAGTTAATGATATCTAATGCATTGAACAATATAAACAAATTGAACCTTAATTTAAAATGTTACCTATTGTCTTACACCCCTGACAACATGACACATCTCTTGCAAGCATTAGCGTTTTGAGTGAACAAATTAGATTCCTCGGGCAGGTTGCAATTAATATATATAAATAAGCTGGGGGTAGAAAAATCATTTTTAAAAGGTCAAAGGTCATACTTTATGGGCTAACACACAACTATGAATAAGTTAAAGGGCTCACACTCATTCAGCAGTTCTGAATATTATTAGTGTATAGTCAAGAGGCTGTTTCATATATGTGAGTGAGATAAAACAGTGGCAGCAGTAAGCCGGCTCATCTTTTACTATTCAGCGGGTCACATTTTCACAGCCTGTCTCTCTGCCTCATGCATTAATTAGCGCTATTGATTGTCTGGACCTTTCTGTGGAGATTAAAATCATAAACACTCTCAGGACCAAGGACACCACCTGAGTGTCAAAACTCATAATCCCTGAGAGTCTGATAAGGCCTTACATATATGCAATGCACATCACATATATCCATAGACAGAATACAAGCAGCACACACGGAGTAGGAAATAAGGACCGGGCACAGACTCTCTCTCACACACACACACACACACACACGCACGCACACACGCACGCACAAATGGAAAAGAGGGGAGTTATCAGTGAATCGACTGCCTGCTATTGATGTGAATGTCATTATCTGAAGATTGGCTCTGAATTAGAAGAATGGCCACTCCAAGCCCATGTCCTCTGGGCTGAGCTGCATGTGGAAGACATTAGAGTGCTGTCATTAAGCCAGGCTGACCAGGTCAAGACTGTTTCTCTGTACACTCAACATGCTCTAATTGACTGAATGACTGGATTGTTTAAAAATGTCCTCTTATGAGATATATAAATAAATACTTATGTTATAAATTATGCAAATTGGTCAATTATATTCATTAATAAATAATATACACTACCGTTCAAAAGATAATACTTTTATTTAGCAAGAAAAAATGTATCAAAAGTGAAGACATTTGTAAGATTTCTGTTTCAAATAAATTGTGTTCTTCTGAACTTCTATTCTTCAAAGAATCCTGAAAAATATGTATCATGGTTTGCATTGAAACTAACATTACAGTTTGCATTAACTGTTTTCAACAGTGAAAAAAAATAGCAGCAAAGCAGTATATTAGAATGATTTGTGAAGGATCATTGAAGACTGGAGTAACGATGCTGAAAATTCAGCTTTGTCATCACAGGAATCCATTACAAAATATATTTCAATAGAAAACACTCACAATATGAATATATTGTATATATATATATATATATATCACAATATGAATGTTTCTACTGTATTTTTGATCAAATAAATGTAGCCTTTGTGAACATAAGAGACTTTCTTGCAAAAACTTTTTTTTTTAAATTTTCCGACCCCAATCTTTTGAATGGTAGTGTACGTAGAACGGGTATGTACGTAGTATATATAATTATAGTAATTATGAAATGGCAAATTATATATCTAAAGTAATAAATTATAGTAATAAAAATACTAATTAGCAACTACTAAAAGAATGTTGATTAAGGTAATACCATATATGATACATGTATAAAACTATGAAATACAGTTAAAGTATAATAAATGAGTTCATGGTCTGCATTTTCAATGTCTTATTTGTTCTCACAGAAAACAGTATAAACGTGTCAGTCCATGGTGCATTTCCTGAGAGACAGAAAGCTGTCAGAAAGATGTTGTTGCGCCTTAATACCTCATCTAAGACGGTGCATAAAACCAGTCCAAATATTCCCATGGCACCCTGGCATACACACTTCTGTGTGTGCTGTTTTGAAGTCGCTCCCTCTGGGAGGATTCACTGATCTGCGTGGAAGTGTCCGCCAAGAAGCTGCAAAGACCAGCCCTGTTCCCAGGAGCGAGGCCTGTAAGGCAGTACAGACACCGCCACACTCTCCCCTTGAAGGCTGGGAACCAGAAAGATAGCAGCAAATCAGTGTTTGTTCAGCCTCTCCACAAATATCCCGTGTGCAGATTAGTAGGGGTTTCAGGAAATAGCACCGCGTCCACACTCTGAGCATAGAACAGTGGCTGTCCATGACTCTACCGAGTGCTTGCACTAAACACGCTAATAAATTTAACATGTCCGGCTTTGTTTTGGTTTCATTAGAGCTAATCTCCAGCGCAGAACAAAGAGTGTGTTTACTCTACAGGCACTGATGGATGCCTATAGCTGGCTCGCTCTTCTCTTTGCATTTCCATAACTATAAGGAATGAAAGACCCACATTGTTAGAGGCAGAAAACAAGCATGAATTAACAAATATAAAAGTTATTATTTGCAGTTGGCCAGATAGGCAATCACAAAAGCTACTGTGACCTGTCCTAGTGACATGCACAGGAAGAAGTGCATTCTCTTGTTTTTCTAGCTTTCATTTATCTATTATATGTTTTTATTCATGTCAGTCATTTGTGTGTGATACTGGCACAGAGTATTTTGTACTCCATGATCACCCGACAGGCAAGGCCAAGCGAAAGTTGGTGATGATTCAAGGTTTTTACAAACTATGACATCCCCAATCTCTCTCTCTCTCTCACTCTCATACTTTGCTCAGGTGTATGTCGATGTCAGTATTTCTGACCTCGAGGGGCTGTACTTTGATCTCATTTAACAATTTGAAGTGGGGGCCAAATTTCTTTGATGAATGGGAGAGTCTGTTGACAAAAAAAAAACCCCACCATTGACAAAAAAATTATTAAAGATAATTCTCATGTTTTTTTCCTAAAAAAAACCCCTAAGCCTTACAAAGAGCTGGGTATTACAAAATGGGAGAAACACTTCTTATTTCCCTGTTGTCTTGGTAGTCGGAATGTGGATGCTGAATAATAATGTATTAGTTTAGTATTATATTATTATTTTTACATATGTACATATGTAAAAGATATGCATACATATGTATAGGGGTGGAACGGTACATGTATTCGTATAGAACCGAAACGGTACGGGCGTCACGGTTCGGTGCACGAATTTACACGGAGAATACACGGTACAAAAATAAATAAAACTCGCGTGCAAATTAATTAATGTAATGCAGAACTACTGTTAGAGACGCGGGTTCTTTAGGGACACATAATCTGTACCATCGGCTTAGCTCTGAACGCGCGTTCACTTCAAACGTGGCTTTATACGCGCCTCCTATTCGCTTTAGACTAGCGTCGAACTAGACGCGATAGACGCAAATTTGACGCTCTATTCGCGTTTGGTGTGACCACATAATGAACAGGCTGCGATGTCAAGATTGCAATGCTGGAGTGTGTGTGTGTGTGTGTGTGTGTGTGTGTGTGTGTGTGTGTGTGTGTGTGTAAAAGAGAGAGAGAGAGAGAGGCGCGCGGGCGCGATTGAACAGTGGAAACATAAAAAACGTACTCGGTTACTAACGTAACCTCGGTTCTCTCTAGAGAGGGAACGAGCAGTGCAGCAGCTAGCAGACCTAGAGCAGGCAGTCTTGCGTGCTCATTGGCTGCCCTGCGGGCATCTGCTGCAGCCTACCAGTGAGCCCCGCGCCACGTCACGCCCAATGAAGGGCGCCCGCGCCTTCATAGCGTCATAGCGCGCCAGAATGGGCGTGGCTTAGCGTATAAAAGAAGGGGCTGTAGGCTGAATTCCCTGGTTTTCGTCGACTGAAGTGAAGTCGCTTGTGGCGCGAGCACGGCCGGTTACGCAATACTCGTTCCCTCTCGAGAGAACCGAGGTTACGTTAGTAACCGAGTACGTTCTCTTACGAGAGGTTCTCTCGTATTGCGTAAGTTTAGCTTACGCTACGGGAACTTTTTGTCAACGCCGTGCGCGCCAAGCAACCACCCATGAGTCGCCAAGGTTTCTCGGGGAACCCAATAAGTGGAAAAAAATAAGGTGGCCAGCCATGCTTGCCATCACTTGTACATAAGCACACATAGGGAATACAGGGCAGAGCACTGGTCTGTATAAGCATATAGCACATCCCTACTAGTGCAGCTCAACCAGGAGAGCTGAGTCACGTGAGAGTGGTCTGAGCATGATGTATCTGGGCAGAACGCACAACTCGCCTAGACTGACAGAAGTTTAGCCTGCAGGGCGGGAACTTCTAGCTTATAGAACCTGACAAAGGTAGACGGGGAGCTCCAGCCCGCCGCTAGACATATGTCGTGGATAGAAATCCCGCTGGACCACGCCCACGATGAGGCCATGCCTCTAGTGGAATGAGCCCTAATGCCCAGAGGGCATTGCAGACCTTTTGACGCGTAAGCGGCCGCTATAGCGTCCACTATCCATCCGGACAGAGTCTGTTTCGAGGCAGCGAGACCTTTGGAGCGCCCACTAAACAAAACAAACAGCTGCTCCGTGCGCCTGAAAGAGGCGGAGCGCGTAGTGTAAAACCTCAGCGCCCTGACCGGGCAAAGGAGATTCACGTCTGTCTCACTGTCTGACGCTGGCAGAGCCGACAGTGAAATGACTTGCGCTCTGAAAGGAGTGCCCATCACTTTTGGAACATAGCCATGTCTTGGTTTGAGGATGACTTTAGAGTCATTCGGCCCGAACTCAAGACACGTCGCGCTGACAGCGCGTGCAGGTCCCCCACACGTTTGACTGATGACAGCGCGGTCAGAAAAACGTTTTTTAGTGGTAGGTATTTCAACTCCACGGAGTCTAGTGGCTCAAATGGGAAGGCTTTCAGGGCCTCGGGGACCAAGGAAAGATCCCACATAGGAACCGACGGGCGGCGCGGCGGATTCACCCATCTAGCTCCCTTAAGGAAGCGGATGACCAGCTCATGTCTTCCCAGTGACTGGCCGTGCGTCGATTCTGCGAACGCTGCCACGGCCGCCACATAAACTTTGAGTGTGGATGGAGACCTCCCTTTATCCATCAGCTCTTGTAGGAAAGTGAGCAGATGCGCAACCTTGCACGTCCGCTGGTCCAGATCTCTGTCGGTGCACCACTTGGAGAACACAGACCATTTAGACGCATAGAGCCTTCTCGTGGAAGGAGCTCTAGACTGCGTGATCGTGTTCATCACTCTTTCTGGCAGGGCAACGAGTACCCGTTGATCAACCATGCGTGCAGAGACCAGCGCTCTGGATGGGGATGCCAGATCGAGCCGCGAGCCTGAGAGAGGAGATCTGCCCTCACCGGAATCGGCCACGGAGCTGCATGTGACAGCCGTGCTAGTTCCGGGAACCAATTCTGATTCTCCCAGTGCGGAGCTATGAGGAGCACCAAATGGCGCGTTTCCCTGATTCTCTTGATCACCTGTGGTAACAGGGAGACCGGAGGGAAAGCATACAGTGGGAGGCTGGGCCAGACCTGGGCCAGCGCGTCCTCGTTCTTCGAAAAGAACATCGGGCAATGAGCGTTGTCTTTTGACGCAAATAGGTCGACTTCCTCTCTGCCGAATAGGCGCCACAGTTTCTGGACTGTTTGGGGGTGCAGGGACCATTCCCCTGGGGGAACGTTGTCCCTGGACAGTTTGTCTGGGCCGTCGTTCAAATGGCCAGGCACATGCGCCGCCCTCAGCGAGCGCAGGTGCATCTGGGACCAAATAAGGATGCGTTCCGTCAGATTGCAGAGGTTTCTGGATCTTACACCGCCCTGACGGTTTACATAGGAAACCACAGACATGTTGTCCGAGCGGACGAGAACATGTTGGTCCTGTATGAACGGGAGGAAACGCTTCAGCGCGTTCTCGACCGCTATCATTTCCAGACAGTTTATGTGAAAACACTTCTCTTGGTCTGACCACTGGCCAAAGGCCGGTCTGCCTTCGAACAGCGCGCCCCAACCCGAGTTGCGTCTGTCGAAATGACTTTCCGATAAGAGATGGTTCCCATCATCACTCCCTGCTGATACCAGTCGGCTACTAACCAGGGCTGCAGAGCCGCTATGCAGGTCTGAGTCACTCTGATTTTCTGGCCGCCAGAAACCCAGGCTCGGCGAGACGCGCAAGCATTCAACCAGCGTTGGAGCGGCCGCATGCGCAGTAGGCCCAGCTGGAGCACTGCTGCTTCTGAAGCCATACAGCCCAGCATCCTTTGAAACCTTTTCAAAGGGAGAAAGCTGCCCTTCTGGAAAGACGCGGCTAGGCGGCGAACACGGCGTGTGCGCTGTGTCGACAAACAAGCCGTCATGGCCACAGAATTCAGTTCTATTCCTAAAAAGGAAATTGACTGACTGGGCATTAATGAGCTCTTGATCCAGTTGATCGTGAGACCCAAGCTTTCCAGGTGACTGAGAAGCACTGTTCTGTGAGATAACAGTTCCGTCTCCGACTGTGCCAATATCAGTCAATCGTCAAGATAGTTCATTATTCGCAGCCCCTGAATCCTCAGGGGGGCGAGCGCCGCGTCCATGCACTTCGTAAATGTACGGGGTGCTAGAGACAGGCCGAACGGCAGGACGGTGTATTGACATACCTGACCGTCGAAGGCGAATCAAAAAAATTGCCTGTGACGGGGTAATATCTGAATCTAAAAATAGGCATCCTTCAGATCTAGAGAAATAAACCAGTCCCTCGGGCGAACGTGCACGAGGATTTTTCTGGTCGTAAGCATTTTGAACGGTCTTTTTGCAAGCACCTTGTTCAAATGTCTCAGATCTAGGATGGGTCTGAAAGCTCCGTCCTTCTTGGGTACGAGAAAATATCGGCTGTAAAAGCCTGACTCGCTCAGAGAAGGCGGTACTTTTTCTATAGCCCCTTTGCACAGCAGTTTTGCTATTTCTGCGTGAAGTAGGTGTGCTACTTCCGCGTTCACTATCGTCGCGGTCTGGGCTCGAGAGCGCGGGGGACGGCGAATGAATTGAAATGTGTATAGCCCTGCTTTATTGTGCTTAGAACCCATTCTGAAATCCCTGGGATAGTTTCCCACGCAGCTATGTGAGCCGCTAGGGGGCGAATGGCCTCCGGGTTCAGATCGCCGCCATTTGCGGGCTTGTGAAACTGAGCCGGAGCCGAATGCGCGGCGCGCGCTCTCTCGGTTCTGGGCACTGGCTGCTCGCTGAACACCGAGATCGTCTGATTTATATGAGGTGTCCCAATCATAAGGGATGGGGAGCATTTTATTCTCACTTTTTGACGTGCGAGCAGCGCTTTGGGCGGAAAAGCTTTCTGTGAGCGTGAGCGCGTGTGCACGGGCACGAGACTTACAAGTGTATTTGACGCCCCGATCATAACGGATGGGGAGCGTCTTATCAATGCCCTACGTTTTGTGATAACATTTAAACGTGCGGGCGGCGCCCGGGGGGAGGTGTGTGTTAGTAAGCGTGAACGCTCTCCGGCGGGCACGAGACTTACATTCATAACCTGTTTTATTGACCGTGTAACAGAGCGGGCAGATAGTGGGCACAAACCTGTGGACACATTTCTTATTTTCAACACTCGAGCGGCTTTTCTGCGCTTTATGAGAGTGTGCTCTGTGAGTGACACGAGATTTGATGTGCTTGTGTGTAGGGGTGAACACTGGGGCGTGGGCACTTTCACTACACTTAAAACACCAACGGCGTGAGCCGGACCAGACATTATACTCTTTTTGAGATTTCTCTGGGTCGCCGTGAAAACGGCGTTTGTGTGCAGGCAAGAGGGTAAATGAACCGGCTCGTTGGCTGCCAAATGAACCACTGCAGTAGCCTGTTTGAAGGGGACTGTCAGGGAAATAACCTTTGACGGCGGTCCGGCCGCAGTGGGACGCGCGCGTCTTTTCTTTCTCTTGGTTAGGACGGCTTCGCGTGCTCAGACTTCAATGTGATCTTTTGCCGAGGCCCTTTGGGGGGCGGCAGTCTGTGACGGCTGTCTGAGCGCGACCTAGGGCGGCCGCCCTGGCGTCGCTGCGAAGGCTGGGGCTGTGCTGGACGCTGGGTGCTGGTTCGCACGCGAGGCTGGCTCTGTCTCTTGCGAGAGCGGCCTGTGGCGGAGCTTGAGCGTCGCGGCAGGAAGAGGTTCATGGCCTGCGAGCGTTAACCAGAGGTGCCTCTCTGTCACAGTTAACGCGGCCATGGCTCGTCCGATGGCTTGAGCTGCGGTCTTGGTGGCGCGGAGAGAGAGATCCGTCGCGCTTCTCAGATCTGTAACCGCAGCTGGGTCCTGGCCCTTCTCGTCCCATTCACGGAGGAGGTCGGCTTGCAGGATTTGTAAAACCACCATGGAGTGGAGAGCAGACGCGGCCTGGTCGGAGGCAGCATATGCGCCGCCGACCAAGGCGGACGTGGCTCTGCATGCCGTCTCTTCCACAGGAGGAATCGCCGTGTATCCTTTCTCGGCGGGGCCGTCCACTTGGGAGAGCGACGTGGAGGTCTGAGGCTGAAGCCTCGAAGAGAAGGGTGTGTTCCACGACTTAGTCAACTCCGTGTGAAGCTCCGGTAGGAACGGAGCGGGCCTGCTTGCTGGGGCTGAACGGCGGCGACTTTGCAGGAAAATCCGTCGAGCCTGTTCGGCGCGGGTTCCTTCGGCAGCGACCACTCGAGCCTGTGTCGGTCAACCGCCTGCGTCAGCAGACGCATCAGCTCCAGCGCGGGTACGGCCGGATTCCTGGATCGACGAGGAGGCGGAGTTTAGCGACCATTCCTCGCTATCCGATGCCAGGATGGAGCAGCAGTCTCTCGTGGCGTGTCCTTCGGCCTCATCCTCAGACGCGATGGCAGTGAGGCTCGTGAGCGGCAGCTTGGTGAGGGGAGGCGGGGAAGGCGAGGGCGAGGCTCGAGGGAGGTTTTCCGGCGAGCGCGTCGCTGTGGCCACGGGTTCCGGCCGTCTCTGGGAACGGCGCTTCTTCTTGCGCGGTCCCACGAAGGGGGGAGTAACTGCTTCCGGGTTGAAGGCTTCGAGTCGAGCCCGCAGGGTCGACAGCGGAAGTGCTTCACAGAACTTGCAGCCCCCGGACGTGAGGGCCAGCTCCGCGTGTTCCAGGCCCAGGCAGAGAGCGCAGATCACGTGGCGGTCTCCGACGCTGAGCGGGGCCCTGCACGAGCCACAGGAAGTGCGAGGCATCTTGAAAAAGACGCTCGCTGCTCTTTAGGAGTATGAGAATACAATTTGCAATGTAAAAAGGATACGTCGCCGGATAGCGTAGCTCGCACGGATGGCTGAAGGTGGCGAAGACGGCCGGCTTCCTCAGCGCTGTCCTAAGCTGGCTGTTCGCTGTTCGACGGCGGCGGCGGCTTCTCTCAGATCTGGCGATGCGAAGGGCTTCGCTGAAGAGATGAAAATCAGGGAATTCAGCCTACAGCCCCTTCTTTTATACGCTAAGCCACGCCCATTCTGGCGGGCTATGACGCTATGAAGGCGCGGGCGCCCTTCATTGGGCATGACGTCGCGCGGGGCTCACTGGTAGGCTGCAGCAGATGCCCGCAGGGCAGCCAATGAGCACGCAAGACTGCCTGCTCTAGGTCTGCTAGCTGCTGCACTGCGTTGACAATGAATACAAAATTAAGGATAATTTTTTGGCTTCAATATCTCGAGACGATGAATCTTTCCCGTAGCGTAAGCTAAACTTACGTAATACGAGAGAACCTCTCGTAAGAGAACCTACTCCGTCATTTTGTTCATACAGATCATTAAACCTGCAAAGTGTTTACTTATATTTGTGTACACTCGCAATAAAACACAACATTGTGCTTTTGTCACACTGTAAACTCTTGTCAAACTGTAACCTACAACTGTCACCCAACCAAAATCACACACACACACACACACACTGTTTTAAAAGCAAAACTAATCTTACACATTCTACATTTTTATAAAAAATAAAATCGAATGTGTTTTTAATGGTAGTATTATTTTATACAGGAATCAATTATTTATAAAACAGATGAGAATAATGTTACATTGTTACTTAATAATGTTAATTAAAATTAAGGAAAACAAATATATTGATCTGAAATATAGCAAAATAATTTTTAATTAATTCAGGTACAATTACCAAACATATCGCAAGGTCTTTTTGTCTTTTTATTAATTTAATTAATAAACTAATTATATAAAACTATTGTCAGTGCACTACAAATAAACTGGTTCTATGCCTTTATTAATAAAACTTATTTAAAAAATGCAATGCCTTCTGTATTTTTGTTTTGCTTTTCCCTCCATTGTACCGAAATTGTACCGAACCGTGATGTCTGAACCGAGGTACGAAACGAACCGTGACTTCTGTGTACCGTTCCACCCCTAATATGTATGTATATCTTATGGTATTTTAAGTATTTATTATTATTATTGTTGTTGTTATTGTTAAAGTACTTTTTTTGTAAAAAAAAAAATATTATACATTTGACAAGCTGTTTGGAGAACGGATGGATGTATAAACAACTGAACCATAATAATGTTTTTTCCCTTCGATTTGGCAAAATTTGCTTCGACATATTTTTCTGTATCCGCATGTTATAGACACATTCTTCTAATATCAGCTGATAACAGACACCCTGAAATATATTTCCCCATCACATCTTGTTATAGACGATACTAAGATTTTTCAGTTTCTTTTTTTTCTGCTTTTTGAAGAAACACAATTAAATCAATAAATAACTGCTTAAGAAAAATCTTAGTCCACAACAGAACATGTCACAGTCATAAAATGTCTGAATGGTCAATGTTATGTGAGGGTCATAGAGGATCTTGTTTGATTGGCTGTGGTCAAACAGGATTTTACTTGATTGGCTCATGCGGCAGGTCATACTGTGCCACGTGGCCTTTGTGCTAACTCTTAAAATGTTCAGGAAGTTAGCTTCACCCTTTACAGCCTGGGACATTTCCTACAGCAGGAGTTAAGCACTCTGGATAGGAAGCTGTTCACTCCAGCTGTAAGATCTTCTTAATGGGTGTCTAACTGGAACCAGGCTGTCGGAGAGAGAGAGGGAGAAGGAGGGCAGGTTTTGGGTCTCTCCATCGTTACTCTCTCTTTCTCAGGAGCCTTTTTTGACATGAGAGCAATAAAACTTACATTGAGGACCTCTGTCTGATACAAGGCCACGTGTGGTCAAGAGAAGGTAAAAAAGAAGAGATGAAATAGCTGGTAGGTCTTGCCCGAGCAGGATAGTGTAGTGTTTGTGTTTAAACAGAAGAAAGGTTAAGAGGGGAGCACATGCAAGAAAGTCAAGTGGCCCCACAGGATTCATAATGGTTTGTTTCCTTTTTCATAGCTGTGCCCTATACAAGATATCAATTGGCTATAGTAGTGTTTCTTTGTAGCTCGGTATATATTCAAGAATTTTTATATGTAAAAATGATGAGAGTTAAATCATTCAAATATATGTAGTGTCTAACAAAGAGCTCTTATAGTTTATGACAATGACAGACTGGAGTTATTGACATGCTGTGACAGGCACTGTGTATTTTTCATTAGTCTTCATGTTTAAGTGAAGACACTATGAAGAAATGAAATATCTTCATGTAGATACTAAAACACTGATTAATGTAAAAATAAATCTGTTGATATTAAATCATTGTTTAAATAAAAGTAGTGAAGAAACCACAATGGCACATTTGAGTCAAAAGGTAATGGTTACCTCTTTGTGTGTTGGGGGAAATGAGATGGGACTACCACAAGGGAGGTGTGTGTGTGTGTGTGTGTGGGGGGGGGTCCCCCCCCCCCCAACCCCGACTCAATCAAGGCAAAAGTCTCTCTCTCCAAAAAAAAAAAATCTGTCCACTTTTTTTCCTAATATGCCACCCTGTCTACCGGTCTGGTTGAGGTGACACACTTCAGTACTTTAGTTTCACGGCATTTGGTCCCCCAACCCCTTTCTCTCGGTCTCCTTCTCTCTCTCTCTTCAAGGATTTAAACAAACTCAGTCAGAACTAATTAGTGAGGAGTGAGAACAGCGCAGGGAGAACTGGCTCATGCTAACTTTGTTCAGCTGCTTCCCGCTGTGAGGAGGCCTCCTCTAAATGATTCGCTCAATAACCCTCAGAAACACCCGCCCGGTGGGGGGTGGGTGTGGAGGGCCGTTGGTCGGAAGGGGCAGTTAAGTGAGGCCTGAGCTGACCACTGTTGTTGCAGGAAGTGGTGTTATCAAAGTACAACTTGTGTATGTGTGTGCACTTTTATTGTGGTTCTCTGATAGAAACAATTTAGGGGCCATTTACACAGTTTTAAGCTAAAAACAGAAAACTTTTTATGCGTTTTGGCCGTTAACTTACACACCAGCGTGGGCCTGAAAATGCAAACTTTTGAAAACGGGTTTTAAAGTGCAACTTTTTGAAAACTATACCGTTATTGTCTCCATGTAACTTACAAAAACTATTTTTTTAAACGATGACTTAACGTGCATGCGTATTTAGTGTTTTCAAAGGTACCGGAATTTTACAAAAAATTTTACATGTGGCGCTTTGAGCGCTGTTGAGCGAAATCGTAAACTCCTCTGATTGGCACACGTGCTCATCGGATATGTCTGTGATTGGCTTCAAAGTCTATCAGCGAACTGGTCCGCTGAAAGACGCCTACTTTCAAACGCTCCCATCTGTGTCTGTGTAACGCCCGTTTCACACATACTCCGTGTGCAGTGAGTATGCGGTGCGTATTTTTTTCCGTAACCATGTTAACAGGTTAGAGCTTTCACACTGCACGTGGATGCAGTCCGTCGATCCGTTCCAGGTGCGGTGCGTATGCAGCAGTGCAGAGATCGTTTACGCACCGAGTCTATTTTTGCTGTGCTGCAAACGCTGAATTAAAGTGACAGCGCACGGTTCGTGGTCAAAGTGAACACAGATTGACCTGAAAATGTAGTAGGCTAATTTCACCATAAATGCATTTAATTCAATAAAATGTAGTAATCTCACCATAAATGTATTTAATTGAATATACGTTTCATACGTACTTTAAGACCGGGGTTTTAAGCAAGGAAAACGACAATTTACCTCAACAAGGACATAATGAACGACACTCGTCTCATTCGTGGAGGTGGAAAAACAAGTTATTTGTGACATGCAAGATGTATTGTATTAAAATTTAAATGCAAAAGAAAAGGCATGATCGGCTGTTTTTGTCAATTTTAAGTTTTAATTTAAAATGTTTGCGATTTTAATACAAGTATGGTTAAATATTTGACCACTTGCGTAAGCAACTTAATATATAAATATAGAAGTAATGCATGGAATTATAGGGCTATGTTGTTTAAATTGTGTTTAAACGTGCATACGTCCATTCAAGTTTGTATAGCTATGTGTACAAAGAGAATCGCATTGCTGACAAAACATTTTTTTTTTAATAAAAGTTGCTGCATAACTTCTGGATTTTAAATAAAAATAGTGAGTGTTTGTGGTACAGCCGCGGATCAGTTACGCACTGCAAATGCAGCATATGTGAAAGCACTATAGCCCTTGCTGTTCCTGTACCGCAGACGCACTGCACACGGAGTATGTGTGAAATGGGCGTAAGCGCTCGATGAAGAGCGTCATTGATGTATATTTACAATATGTTTTGAAGAGCTGATCATTGTAGCCAATCCCAGACATATCCGATGAGTGCGTGAGCGCAATGCGCAATCAGAGGTGTTTACGATTCAAATTTCAGTACCGACTTGGTACTGAAGTCGGTACTTTTGACAACACTATGCGTATTATGTGTTCAGTCAATTGGTGCTTTTTAAAGGAAAATTTTCCTTTGTAAAGTGACCTCGCCAACTACTGGCCTGGCATGCATAACACAGCGTTTTAAATAGTTTACGCAAATCCGTGTGAATGGGGATCATAGTCGTCTGTACGCGAAAAACTCAAAAGAGAAACTTTTACGTTTTTAGTACATCGTTTTCATGTACCCTCACAATCAAGGCCATTTCACAGTAGATACAATTGTCTTCTTTCACCAGCCAAATAAACAAAAGTGGTATGAATACCCCAGAATCTACTTTTTACTTCATAAAAACTTTACTGTGCATACAAGAATTAATTTTTTTTTTTTGACAATGTACAGATCAAATTATAGAGTGACCTTCCTATTCATCAAAGAATCAGCAGCAGCACAACTGTTTTTGAAAATAAAGAATATTTCTTGAGCAGCAAATCAGCATATTAGAATGATTTCTGAAGGACCATGTGGCCCTGAAAACTGGAGTAATGGCTACTGAAATACAGCTGAGTTACAGCGTTACATACTTATATATGTATGTATGTAACGCTGTAACTTTAATACCTTAATACCTTTAATACCTGTTATGTAGTATATTTATTTATTAAGTGTAACTTAACATACTGTATGTAAACTATGTGAAACTGCATCGAACAATAGTATCATATAGAAAAAAGACTGACTGACTGATAGAATAAATGATGTTAAGTGTGTGTGTCTGTGTGTTTGAGCATGAATTCTCGATGTGAAACTCTTTGATGTAGTGTGTGTATTGTCTTGGCCAGTCTGCTACTGCAAGGCTTCCAGCAGATGGGCCCTTTGTAAATGGAAAATAAAAATCCAATAAAAATGGTAATTATATAAAATGCATCACATTGCTGACAGGCCCTACAGAGGGGTCCTGTAGTTTGGAGTTAGTCCAAAGATCGACAAATAAGTCTCTGTGTCTCTCTCTCTCTCTCTCTCTCTCTCTCTCTCTCTCTCTCTCTCTCTCTCTCTCTCTCTCTCTCTCTCTCTCTCTCTCTCTCTCTCTCTCTCTCTCTTTCTCTCTCTCTCTCTCAACACAAGTCATAACACATTGAGAGACGTTAAGAGAATGCAGAACAAATTATTGCACCACCCCCCTTGGCTACTTTGGCTCGTTGTCTTAGAGACTCACTGACAAACGGAATGAAAAAAAAAAACTTTGCCACAGCTTTGACATGCAGCACTTGTTACTGAAATACTACAGGAGGATTAATATGTATAACTAATTGCTCTGGGGAACACGCAAGTCTGAGCCAGAACAGACATACAAGAGAAAAGCACGGGTACTTGACACTTTACACTAACTCAAAGACATACTGACGTATACGTATACGCATACGCATACATGCAAACAAACGAGAGAGCGCTCGACTGTGATGGGCAGTTAATGATTCATAGGGGGATTGTGGAAATATCAAAGACTTCACACGCCACATCCCTCGTTCCTTTATCTTGAGCATGTTCTCTGATCTTCTGTCTTTAATAATGTCTCAGACTTCAGCTGGCAGTTTTAAAGGGGTGATTTACATGGTTTACGTAGTCATGGATGCTGTGACAACCTTAAGATGACAAACTGTACAAGCCAGTGACCCTGACTCTATGATGTGTCACTCTGCCGAGGTAGAGATACATTCTAATTTTCTCTTTGTGAAGAGCGACAAAGTAAAAGACAGAGAGAGAGGTTGTTCCTCAGTGCCAGCCGTTTAAACAAAACCGTTGGAAGTTCGTTGTGTCATCCTAAACCAACGCCGTTTATCACCCGCTATAATTTTTTTTCTCTTCTGCTCTTTTCATTTAATGTCATCACTATGGGAACCGACAGCACCCTGGAAATCATTTTCAAAACAGCGTATTTGTTGAAAAGGGCCGATTGGGGGTGAAATATGTCTCTGGCACAGAGCAGGACATGGTGGCAGGGTCTGATGCATTAATAACCAGAGCTCCAGGAGGGGAGAGGGGGCCCAGCCCACCCTGTTCTCCACACACCAGAGGTCTTTGTCAGAGTGGGGCCATTGTAAAACGTGCCCCTTTATTGCTTCTTCAGCCACATATTGTCATGCCATGATGCACATATACTGTGCCTTTCTTGCTTTTTCATGTCTGAGATGGGGTTGATTTCTCCGAGTCGAAGGGGCTAAGAGAGAGAAACTCAACAGACCTGGTGGCACCTCATCTGAGTTTACTTTACCACTCGCCTCTCTCTTGTAAAAAACTCTTTGTGTTATTGAACCAGACGTTCCTGCTTTATGGACATGCAGAATTAAAAATGTCTTTAACTTGACATTGAGTGCCAAACTTGATCACCTTGGTCCAGTGTTTGTCAGCATGGCTGTATTGCCCCTCAGTTCTAGAGTGTGTTAATCAAAGCGACGTTATGATGGGCACTGGCAAGCGCAGCTGCTTTGGAGGCTGTGCGCGTCTCTGTGCGGCTGGGGTGTAAAAGCTCACCTGGGCTCTGTCGTAGGCTTGGTTTTAATGGCACAGACGTGGACTGGCATCTGGGAGCCTTATTTCCCACTCCTGTGAGGATGTCTCTATTGGCGTCATTCACTTCAAGCCCACTTGTGACAAGAGCACCTCCTTATGAATTTTGCCAGCCAAGGACAGTGAGAGAGCTGTGGTGTGGTTGTAATCTAGTCTGCCCAGAACACTGACATAATTATGTTAAATAACCTTTTTGTTAAATATATGGTATACAATTAAGAATTTACTACTGACTTACTTTCTCCTGTACAACAGGAACGAATATTTTATTAAAAACAATTCAACAATTTTTTTTATTTTATGTTATTTTCAACTGAAGAAAGTAAGTCATACAGGTTTGGAACAATATGATGGTGAGTTAACCATGATAGACTTTTCAGTTTTTGGTGAACTATTCCTTTAAATTAAATGTCATTTCGTTTAGCATCAGTATAAAGTGTAGATTGTAGTCTATTTCTGCTGGTGCAGTGCTTGTAACCTGAAAGATCTCTGCATTATTAATCAGCTTATTGATTTACAGGGACTCCACTTCTAACCCTATACTAAGCCTACCTGTGACCCTGCAGACCTTACTGATCTATCCAAACCTGCCGGTTGCAATGGGAGATGTACATATTGGCATCTACAATAATTTAGGTATCAAGGGTCGAGGTTTAGACAATGTCTAAAATGACTGTTGTTGTTTTTTTTAAAAGTGTGTTAATGAAACCATCTCTATTAAAATAATTGGGTGTAGAACTTTAGTTTTAATTGAGCCCTTATATAAAATATAAACCCTTGTTCATCAGCCTGCATTTCATCACCACCTCATTCCTTGTCACCTGCTGAAAAGCACACATTGATTACCTTAATTTCCTCTATTAAATATTAAATTAGGTTGAGAAAAAAATATTACTATTTATGAGTGTTTCTTCATCTTGGGCACTTTTATATCCCAGTGGTTTATATTCATGTATCACTTTTTTTACTGGGTTGTATTATTATTATTATTTTTATAAGTTCACCTAACTGAACATATTGATCAACTTTTTTTCTTTCCACATACTTTTTATGTACATTATTTTTTTACCCTTATTTCAGACTTTTGAACTAAGAGAATTCACTATATTATAAAATCAAGATATATGTCACTACTAGTGAACAGTATATTTGTGTTGTGCATTATTTCCACAATCAATCCACTGCGATTCACAAAATTTAATTCACAAAATTTATGAAAATGTTGTTTAAGGATATTTATCATTAACATAATTTGGATTACAAGACAAACAAGTCAAACGTTTTTTCCCCAAATGTTTAAAAAATGATTTCCACCACAGAATGATAAAAAAACACAGTAAATAATTTATGAGATGTGGTAGAAACGACACGGTTTTAGAAATGTGTACGACTTTGGCATGCATGGGTTTTTAATGTTTCACTCTGCAACTGCTTTCATTTTGAAACAATAGTGCTTTTTTCATTTACATATCTTAAAACAGTATATTTAATCTGGCTCGGTCACTAAACTGGTATGATCTGTTCATTAGTTCGTATTCTATGTGCCAACCAGCTTGTTAGCGTACGAACATGTTATGCTAGCCCATTCTGTTAGAGTAAACATGTTACGCTAATTAATTCTATTAGTGCATTAGTTAGCTACCGTTGTATTGGCCTAAAAGCCTAACTCATTCTGTAGGTGAGAGCAAGGCAAAGCTACAATGTCATACTTACATTTTTATTCTGCGTAGCGTAGACTATTTGACCTAATTGATAATATGCTATTCCATTATCAAAACGATCCATCAGTTTATTAGCATGCTAACCAGTTCTGTCTGTGTTAGCTGTGCGTGTGAGAGTACAGCTGGTTGTAGTCTGTTCACTTGAGTCAATTATGCATAGACCAGGACTGTGCCACTGCTGTCAGATCATATGATGAATGGGGCAACTTGACAAGATGCTGAGGAGTAGAGGCCTCTGTGATAATTGGATTATTTACACACAAAAGCTCAAGAGAACGGTTCACGTAACATGCCCAACTCAGCGCTTATAAAGATAGGAAGGACTTTAAGACTTTTAGCCAATTGCATAAAATAATCATTGCACAGAATGTCATTTTTTTTAAATGATAATTTATTATATTTCTTAGCTGTGTTTACTTCCTCTTTGCTGTTTGTGTCCCACAGCAGTACAAAGATTGTAAGCATGCGGTTCATTCAGCACTGAGAGTTGCTGCCTGCTACCTTCATTTTGTTATGAAGCATCTCAGTTTTATTTTAGCCAATAAAAGTTTTTAATGTAGAGTGATTTGTAACATTGGATTAATATGTAAATGTACACCTGGCTCCCTGCTCTTTGCCAGCTCATATGATATTTTTACGAGTTTGCTTTGAAAATGAACAGAGCCCTTGCAATATAAAGAGTGGTGTATTAAAAGGACAATGAACCAAGCTTGCCCTCAAAATATTAAATCGCAAATGTAATCAATCACCTAACTAATCAATCACCTAACGCTTTATCATTTTACGTCAATCTGATGGAATTTATGTAGCACACGGAGATGTTTGAGCGAGTGCTTTGAGCAGTTTAGTAACCAGAGTTTTCATGCAGTGTCTGTCTGATGCTGGCGGGAGACTGAAGCCATTGTAAATCTGTCTGTGAAATAGGGTGGAGTGCCTTCAGCCTGCCTGAGAGCAACTTGAGGAAATTCAGGAGAGTTTAGGAAGAGTCCAGTATGCTTGGCTGTAGTCTTGTCACATGACCCTAGTTACATCTCTCCCAATGGTAAGACAAAACACACACAAGCCTTGATGTGTTTGTGTGTGTGTGTTTAACTAAAAGAGTAAGTTGTCCCTGATGCTTTACCTAATTACCTGCATACGTAACCGTTTAATTTTTTTTTAAAGTATATTCATCATTTAGTGCTTTGCGTTAGGACCATAGATAGGAAGTGTGCTTACATGCTGTTTCTCTAACTGCATAAATCCAATGGAAAATTCCTTAGGATTGTTTTTTATTAGGCTGAAGTTCCCAGGAGCACAGTGCCCAATAAAAGGCAAACCAGATAAAAGAGAGAGAGAGAGGGATTAGAGGAGGATGAAAGCTGTAAAATTTTCCATATTATATTGTGAACTGCTATACTCACCTCTCTCAGTCCTACATCTGCCTCACCAAGGGCGAGTGTGAGAGGTCTCGAGGAGGAAGTGCCACTTCTGGTGGTTGCATTCTGTGTAGTCTAGTGTTCAAATATCTTCTATTGAAATTGCTTTCTTTGATTGGTTGAGAGGGCCAGCACAGATAAATAAGGCCCATTGTGGTGCGAAGGCAACCTGCCTGCATCACCACCCTCAGCCTTCACCCCCGCCCTCCGCTATTGCGTGTGTAGGAACCGCATGGTGAGTCCTAGTGGCTCGTAAAGAGAAGGCAGAAGAGACATTGAAATATCTGAGCCCGGCAAAGATAAACAAACTGAAGTATTCATTGCAGACTTTATGAGCTGTCCAAAGAATCCTGTCCTCTGTCAGAGCTACAGGAAAGAGGAGCCAGCACTTGGACTCCAAATCAGTGTACGGCGTCACACACAGACATGCACAAACACATCAACTGTACTCGCGCACCTCGCCGGCGAACAGATACTCGCAAGTCACAGTTCCTTTCTCCGATACCCAAGTGAACGCACACACACACACACACATAAAGTATGTCGACATGCAATAAGTAGTTTAATGAATGAATAGATAAATAGGCTGTACTTTTTCCCCATCTGAGAATTGGTTTTCTCTGGCCTCCTCTATAGAACCATCTGGATCCTTCCTTTTCAGAGTTCTCCGCACTGCCCAGATGCTTCTATTGTGATGCCCTCCAAATCTTAATAAGCAGTTAAAATATTTACCGAGGCGCCTTTCTCTCCCACACCATTTCTTCCCCCTCGCTTTTCTTTTTTTTTTTATCGTTATTATTATTATTTATACCTTTTCAGGGACAAAAAATGGAGATGTCCACTAAATGTGATTGATTGGGCCTAAAAATGGCCATTATTGCCATTAAGACCCACATGTCAGCTGCTGCCTTTGTGCCGGCTGTATCTCTAAGCTAACCACTGATCCATGAGAGGAGGTGGGGGAAGAATGTACTGCCCTGAAAGAAATGCCCATTTCTCTATGGATCCTGCTTGATTCAAAATACAGCTGCGAGGAGGAGGAGGAGACTTATAGAGAGAGAGCGAGGGAGAAAGAGAAAGAAAGGAGAAAGTTTAAGAAAGGGGGTAAGGAGTGAGACTTTTTCTTCACAGCATACAAAAAAAGGCTTTTGACAAAAAGATTAATAACTCTGGCTAGCTAATCAAAATTCAACACAGTGATAAGCTTTGCAGCTCTTTCCCTCTCTCTCTCTCTCTCTCGCTCGCTCTAATGTATTCATGTGTTTCGCGTGTAAGACGTAATTAAATTTTCTCCACACATATGAGTAATAGAGCATGGAATGCCGAAAGAGTTGGTGGGGCAACCGTGTAGGTTGTCTAAATAGTTCTTTTGTTTGCCTTTTTTTTTTTTTGTCTTTTTTTTTTTTGTTAAAACAAAAAAACATACAACAAGTGTATATGAGTACGAGTGCCTGGAGGGCAGGGGTGTTACAGAGACACATAGACTCACTGGCTGTTCTCTAGGTAGCACAATAATGTACAACAGCAGGTGTTCAGGATGCAGGGATGTTGAAACAGGAGCTAACATGTATTCCGCTGCTTGTGTATGTGTTTTAAAAATGAAAATTGATTATTAAAATTTGATTAATTTGTTAAAGTTAATGAATAAAAATGTCCCTTTATGAATATATCATCACTTTGGTTTTCTGGCTTGTGTTTATTCATAAGTCTATGATAAAGTACCCTTAAAAGGTTAGAGATGTGCTGTATGCTGTGTATACTTACTCAGAGCACATTCATTCTGTCCCTGCGATGTGACAGATATTTGCACAGCAGTTCTGGGCATGTTGTGTATATTGAGTGCACTTAACACATTTACCTAACATTTATCATTCTGATGACATGGGCAATGAACGTAGATGAACGATGCCATTTCTGACCTAATGAATCACCGTGCACATACACACAAACACACACACACAACCTCTAAGTTGCACTTCCTGTGCACTAAGTGCTTGCACATTTTCACATCATGACACAAATATTTTGTGTGTGCGAGAGACTGTGTGTGGTGTCAGTCTGAAAGCTTCTATTAAGAAATATGTTTTGCGGGCATTGTTAAAAGCAGGAAATAACATTTAAACAACTTTCCCAAGATTTGCCCATACCTGCATATCAGCTTTATCTCAGCCATGTCCTCTTTATTCATATCAGCATTATTTTTTAGAGTTCATTTATAAATTAACATTTATTTGTTTGTTTGTATTTATTTATTTATTTTTGCAGCCAAATGAGACTTATATTATAATATCATATTATAGATTATGTCCTAAAAAGAGTGAAAGAGTGACCACAAACATAAAAAAAAGAGAAAAGGGGAAAAAAGAAAATGGGTACATGTTATAATGTTATAAGCTCCACAAGTTATAATAATTACTAAAGCACTAAATGATTACTATTATATTTTAATTTTTTTGTGGTTTTATTTAATTTGTTTAATTTTGTTATTTAATTTATTATTAATTTTTTTTTTTTTTTTTTTTTTTTTTTTTTTTTTTTTTTTATTTGTGAACTTTTGGCCATTTCATAATAAATAGAGAGAATTGTTAAACAACAGCAGCTCTATCATTTGTGTATCAAGGTCACACGTGGGTTTGCTTGGTAATTATTAATACGGATATTTTCTTTTTTGTTTGCACTTTGAAATTTGTTTTAAAATTGTTTATTGTACTTTGAACTGTGCGTAAGATGACTACACTCAGTGTAATCAGGGAATCTGTATTAAAGTTCACAGAAACACAGCTACTACCAGATTTGTGTCCCTCTTTATCAATTTGACTTATTTTCATCTCATATTATATATATATATTATGAAGTGAAATTTCTTATATATATTTGAACACTGTATATATATTTGAACACTGTAATTTATGGAATAATTAATAGAAGCCTTACATCAACTCTTCACTTTCATCATCTTTGAATGATATTTAATAA